>WYDI02013259.1:0-31651 GCA_009867235.2 Psittacus erithacus | reverse complement strand
TTATCATTATTATTATTGGTGGCAGCAGCAGTGGTTTGTGTTATACCTTAGTTACTGGGCTGCTCTTATCTCAACCCGTGGGAGTCACATTCTTTTGATTCTCCTCCTCATCCCTCTGGGAGTGAGGGGAGGAAGGGAGGGGAGTGAGTGAACAGCTGCGTGGTTTCTTAGTGACAGGCTGGGCTTAAACCATGACACCAACCCTAACCATTCAATGATTTTATGATTTAAGGAGTATTACTGCTTGCCTGTTGTAAGCTAAGACTCGGTATTAATACTCCCCTAATGCCTGCCAAAATATGTATTTCTCCTCAACAACATATATTCAGAAATTTCTTACAGTTTCAGAGCCTATAATTAACCTTTTACCTATATTTTTAATCCTCTCTGAGCAAAGTCATAGAAGGAAGCTTCTGATTGACCTTCTTCCACAGGAAGATTCCAAATAAAATTATTATAGTCTCTTCCCACCTATAGTACAAACTCCGGGCTCAGTAATCCTTCATACTACATACCTCTTTGGTATATGTCTGCAAGAAGGACTTGGAGTGGGTGTAAACCTAATGAAATATTTTCCTTTCATACTGAAGACTGTGCAAGGCAGAACTTAGAAGCAGGTAAAACAGGGCATTTTAATGTTCTGGGTTTTCTTCTGGACTACATAGCAATACTTATCCTTTAGAAAAAGACCCTGGATAAATAAAACAGTTTGATTTTATGTGCCATCAAGCCTGTTCAAAAGTAGGTGTGAAGTTTCCCTTACCATTGCTTAAAGAGATTAGGAAGAATTAGCTGCTTACATTATGACACATTTTACTCTAATATTGGTCAAGTTTTGCTGACTAAAGTGGAGTAAGCTCATATGTGAAAGTATCCTGGAGAGTACATATTTATTTTGATATTAAGGCAGAAAGATAAAGGCATCAAAAGACCCTGAAACATGAATTAAAAGGGCTAAGATCAGAAGTAGGCTTCATGTGAACAAAACCAAAAGCTCTATGCAATTGATATCTACAGCTGATCTAGAATGTCTAGACTCCCTAGGAGTGCAATGAATAGAATTAGGCACTTCAGGCTGCAATTCTTTTCATTATCCTAAGTGAGAAATTTCAAATTAGTGACATGAATCAAGCTCTAAAAATTACTATTTTTAATCCAGTCTATATAAAGAATCTGAGCGTGATGAGCTCAGATGAGGACCTCTACACAGCAAATATTGTAAGTCAGCTGGAATGACTCCAGTTCCTCTTTCTTTGCTGACTTAAAATATTTTAGGTTAGCAGTACCCTGATTAAAGGAGTCACACAAATAAAATATTCATGAAAGACAGAGTGGTGACATGCATCTAAGTCACTGTGATTGCTGTCATTGACTTTAAAGGAACACCAGTTTTACCTAGGATGGAGCCTCTCCTTCCTCACTGTAGCTGCCCAAAGTTCAATATTAAGCTAAACAGCTACAGCTAATTGTCACAAATCCATACCTAGTTTCTGTTTTCCACTGTTTTTCTTCTTTTTTCTAGTTTTAGTGAAAATACAGTAATATCTGTTGCAATATTTGGAATATAGTTGGAAAATATTTCTGGTTTTCCATTGAGTTAGAGTGTTTGAAACTGAAACAAAAAGCCTCCATAACTGCTAGTTTATGCCATGTTTTCCACTGGGCTAGAATGTCAGCCATCAAAGATACTCTCTTGTTTCAAGTGACCTTTAGAACCCTTTGTCATAAATAACATCCCTGTGCTGCGCCTGGTTCAGAAAGCTTGATTAGACATGTACACCTCTACAAATCACTTCCCCTTCTTCCCTAAGTCATGAACACATTTAAAGAGCTCTGCTTTATTAGTGTAAGTTTGGAGCAAAACCTGAAGGATAACATACATTCCATGTAATGTTTAGTTATTTTGTCCTTTTCCCTCACAGGTAATATATTCAACATGGCATTTCTTACCCATTTTCAGCCTATCTTTCTCTGTCTCTTAAAGATCAATACTTTCACCAACTCTTAAGGTATTTTCTTCCCCTAAATTCAGCAGCAAAACTGAAGTTTCCTCAGGACTTCCTGGGACATTATGAAACTTTTTATTACTCTTCTTTCATGAACATATTTCATTTAGTATGCTGATGTATTTCAAGATAAATTTCAAGGTTTAGTGCAGGGAGGGAAGAGTGAAGTATCAATACAAGAATGCAGTTTTTACTGAGAAAATATGCATTTTCCATTTTGGTTTTTTTAGTACAAAGACTTGTAAGCCCTTCCTAAAGACTATTGCTCCAGATTTATAGAACACACTTTTAAAGACACTAATTTCCTGTGCTTGGGCTTCTCAAGACAAAATGGAAACCAACAAACAAAACAACCTCAGAGTTCAATAAGCAGTAATATATAAATGATGAGTGAATTTAGCTCTACAGTACCTTCCAGGAGAACACTGTGGCATCGAGCCAGCATGCTGTGGATGGAGGGTCCATTTTCAGCCTCACCACAGACGTTTCTGTGTCCATTTATCTTGCCTGTCCTTTTATAAAATGAGGATAAGCACTCTTTGGTGCTTCTTGGAGCCTGAAGTCAGCAGTTTGCTCAAGTATTCTAGTGACGAAAAGCATGTGACTGTGTAAGATTTGAGCTTTTCAAGGATTTCCCATTGAAATTATCTTCTGATGCTACCGCTGAAACATCACAATTTCCTTGGGAACCAAAGTTCCAGATTTCTTGCAACTCCATTTTAAATAGACAGATGCCAACCTACATTTTCATCCCTGCCTTGATTTTCAGTGGTTTCTAATAGATCAGTTAAGAAGTTGCATTCAGTGTATGAGGAGTTTGAATAATTCCTACACAACAGGCATAAGCAGTCCAGGTTTATCGTTGTTTTGGAATTTTGGAGGGGGGAGTTTGCAGTTCCTTATGTGAGATAGCTGATTTCTCTACCATTCTTGGTTAGGTTTTTTAGTTAGGATAATCCAGATCAGACCCTTTTACAGATGGGATGGCCAGTAATACCAAAAATCCTTTCAGTAAATACAGAACTAAAGCAATATTACACATTCCTAGGTCTGCAAGTATAAACAGCTGGAACATCATAGCTAAGTAGGCATTGATGAAAATGATGGCAACATTTCCTCTGTGCAGACCCCATGAAGCTTCCAGTACAGTGCAAGCAACTACTTCTCCCTGAAACTTTCCATGCTTGACATAAAGACCAAACCATCCCAGCAAAGCAACTCCATGTTAAAATCACAAGACCACCTCTGTAGTCCCTACAGAGTGGAAACATGCTGGGTCAAATGTTCTCATTGGCCTTGTTTTATTACAGTCAATGGAGCCATGCCAAAATGAGAATTTGGCCTAGGAACCTAAGCATATGGCATTGTTCTATTACACTTGCACAAATCACTGGATATTATTACTGAGAACATACTGGGCCCTTATTTGAGTGCTGGAGGAGAAAGGGTTTGAGCACAGGGCTATGAGCCAAGAATTCTTGAGTTCAGTGCTGGGGTCTATTGCATAAGCCACACTATAGCTGTTTTCTTGTGTGTGAAATACAGGGATCGGAGGATGAGAGTATCCTCATTATTTACATTAATTTTGGCCTAGAAAAATCAACTCCCTGGACTTTTTCCATAGTCTTTGGAGAAAGACAGGCTCCCACCATAGCAGGCCTCGGAGAATTACCAGGTGTTGATATACCCCCAGTGATCAAAAGAAAGGATCCTGCAGAGGAACATATTTGTCCTATCTGGCTAACTTTGAAAACTGATAGCATTCATGTTCAAAGAGTCAGAATGGCAGGATTTATATACCAGCACATTTCCACCATAGCTTAAAGCTAGAATCGCTGTGAGAATATGTAGGTGATCTTTGCTAGGAGAGGCGGTATGAAAGTTCACTTGAAATTTGTACAGCTCTTGAAAGACTGGAGACATTACTTAACATCAGAATTACTGTAGCCACATGTAGGATATTCACAGAGGTCACGTAGGATAGCGAGTGGTGGAGCATTAGCCAACGTATTCAAGAGGTTTCCAAGTGCTTAAGGCCAGGCAGAACCACTAGAAGGGCTTGTGGAATCTCATTTCTTGCATCTTGCTTGGTTTTTTACAGTCACCCATAATTAAGGCAGACAGATTCCAGCCTAGAGGGCCAAACGCTGCTGCAGGTTGTGTTGCATACAACCAACGAATGTCATGTTTGACTCACAGGTTGGATTCCCCATTGCTCCCAGCTCAGGGATGGCAAAGGAAGCAGATGAAGGTTCCAGCCTCAGACACCTGCAGCAGCTCTGACGTACAGTGGGTGGAATAGTAAATAGCAGGAGAGACGGGGGTGAGACAGCATCTGCTGAATTTAAGAGCATTTTGTTTAAGCAGGCCTGAACACCTACCCCAGGAATAGCAAGCTAAAAGCTTACAGCAGCAAGCTAAAGAACTGTTTGAACTATGACAGAAAGGTTTTTAGGAAGTCTGGGAAAACTCCAGGGGCTGGGATAGCTGCTAAAGAAGCTCGAACATCCTTTAGAAGATCTGGTATTTTTCTACATCAGAAAGTTCCTGGCAGAGGTTCAAAGGCCCTGTCTATGCAGGTGTCAAGGGGATTGTCTAAACCACGACACGGATAGTTGCATTCTGTGAAGCTCCCCCCCCCCAAATTAAAATCCTCTTCCTTCATGGATAGTGGAAAAGTCTCTACTTTGCTCTAAACGTATGACCAGTTAATGGTCTAAACATATTGCCAGTTGTGGTCACTTTTAAAGGTGACTACAAGGGAGAGAATCAAAGGTCAGTTTGTAGGGTTTCAGTTAGCTGCCCTAAGTAGTCCTGAAGGATCCAATTCCCTGCCTTTTCCCTTCTTTACCTAGGACAGACTGGGGACGTTGTCCTTTATTTATCTTTCTCCAAAAGACTGGAAGACCTAACCTGGATGTAGACAGCTCATCCACAGACTACTCAGGTTAGGAAGGTATCAGGTACCTGCTGCCATGTCCTCAGGTTTCCTCTCTTATTCGTCATTGTGTGTTGGCTGCAGCACATTTCCTACCTAGTGAGGCTGAATGAATGGAAAACACTGCTCCATGCAAAGGCTGAAAAGGGATGTGCTGACACACAGCAAAGAAAGCAATTGGGCACATCTCAGCAAACACTTTTGCATTCACCAGCCTGGGCATTGCTGATGTGGGCCAAACATGTCCAACAAACACCACAGATGATGGGGCTCAAGTGTTGTGGCCCCTTTCAGTTTATTACAACAGCTTTCTCCATGTAGTGCGTAAGGACAGTGTTAGGGGAAACAAAAAGGATCACAGGGTTTATAACCACCCAGAGAGCCTATTCTGCTTATCTCACCTCCATCTTCTCCTCTTGAGGGTTTGGTCCAGTTCAGGGTGAGGTACAGGCTACTGGGCCAGTCATGAGGGGTAGCTGAGACACAGGGCAGGGCAGGAGCAAAAGCAGGCAATGAGCTGAAACACCAGCTGGTTTCATTAGAAGGTACAAGCTCACTTTCATCCTGGGGGAAGATTCAATTCACCCTAACTCAAACCACTCTCACCTGGCAAGCTCCCAGCTTGGTCTTCACATGGATACCCCCATCTCCCACACTATGCCTTACGAGGCAGTTTTGCTGCTGCAAACTATCTGATAAGCCCTTCCTGACCTTCCCACATGTTCCCAAGCAGCTTCTGGTCCAACAGGCAGCTGCCAATGTGCTCCATCTGCCTTCCACAGCTCTCTGTCTGCCCTGGGGAGGCATCTGCAAGTGGTGAGTGGAATCCAGAGCAGACAGAGATGGGGAGGTCTCCTTATAGCATTTCTTCTGGTCCTTCTTGACCACCACGTCCTCACTGCAGGTATCCCCATGCTGATCTCCAGCTCAGCTCCCTGTGGCTCTTATCCAGTTCATTTATATCTGTGCATTTGGGGGGCTCAGGAAATTCAAACCTTCGAGTTTCATTTCTTCTCAGAGGTGGATGAGTTACAGCATCCCCATCCAGAGCATGGCAGCACAGTGACCTTCCTGTTTCTATCTGCAAGTGCCTGAGAGAGCATCTCCCTGCTACCAATGCCATTCCCTACTCTTCACCCCACACCCACTCCAAGGCCAGGCAAAATTCCCACTGAAGCCAACAAGGAACAATGCCTGAGTGAGGGATATAGGGCTTGATTAACAGTTAATTGCTGTGGAAGGCACTGGGATGATGGATAGCTATCCGTAAGTGGGATGAAGGTTGCTTTTTCCCTGGTCTTTCACAGCTTTGTCAGACAACTCAGATGGCCTGAATGTCAGCCTAGCCTCCAACAATGGGATTTGTGAGATCCCTTTGTTGTCTAAATTCCCTTAAGTGGAAATATGTTTTCTAACAGCACAGAAACTCTCCCCAAGGCTTCTGTTGTACCAGGTTAATCAACCGTACATGACAGTAGAATTAGAGGTGCTAGTATTTTATGTTCTGCATCTAAAGTGTGTTTCTTCGTGTGTACTTAACAGGCTTTAATTTTATAAAACATTGCGCAACAAGGCACCTTGGGGAAGAGCAATTAACTCAGATTATGTTTGCGTTTCAGTGAATACCAAATGAGAAGCTGAAAATACTGATTTATGTAGCCACAAAGTCAAATCATACTCTGTAATACTGCTTGATTTTCCAATGCTGCCGTCTTTGGTCACAGCCAACCCTTTTAGTCTTGACGTGCAATTAAGAAGTTGCTCAAATTGAACTCTCCCTTACAAATATATCAAGATATTTTATAATCACGATACGCAGACAGCCCGTCCTGTTTGAAGTTAATTGTGAGTCTCCTATCATCTTCAGTGAGGGCAGGAATAAACCTACTGAGGACATTTCAGTGTAATTTCCCTGTTGATGACTATCACAGCCAGTTTGTGTTAATTATGGATGGGGATAGGCACTGCAAAACAATTTGAAGGATGAAGGTACTAATTTAGGACCCAATCTAGCTCTCATTAAAGTCAATGGAAAGATTCCTATTGACTCCAATGGAAGCTGGTTCAGGCCCATAAAGACCGAATGAGCTCATGTGAACCTTCTCATCCAATTTCTCAGTACAGAAAAGAAATGATGCATCAGCACCTGAACCACTATTCATGCAGAGGGCTTAATTTGGTCACCTTGAGTCACGCACATCAGCTCCTTACTGTACCAGCTATTCCCTTGGGATCAAGAGGTCTGTGGACAACATGCAGTGATTTGGGCAAATTCAGGAACCTGCTGTCTGAAGGGTTTTTCGTTGGGAAATGCTCTTCTGTGGGTTGCAACAATGGAAGGAAGGAATGGAAGAAAGTAATGGAAGAAAGAAGGAGAGGAGGGGAGAGGAAGAGAGAGGGGAGAAGAGAGGGAAAGGGAAACAAATACCCATCATAAAAGCAGAAACATCCTCAGTTACCATTTTCAAGGCTTTCAGGTAGGATGCAAGGAACAAGCCTCTCACATTGTTTCCCCAGGGCATCACATTGTTCCTCCCCAGCTCTGCTGCAGAAGCTGACCTGATCCTGACAACACAGAAAGCAGGGAGTCGTGGTCCCCGCTACTCCCTCATCTCCTTTCTGAGGCAGTCCATCCTCCTCTGCTCTTGCAATGACCGATTGCTCTGCTCCCTCACTGGCAGCTGCCTGCCTGGCAGCCTGAACCAGGAAGAGCGAACAGAGGCTGAGGCCAGGCAAAGCCTCGCTGCCTGCAAGGTTCCCCTCAGGAGTCAGGCAGCAGCAAGCCAGAGCCTTCCATCCAGTTCTTCCAAAAAGGATATGTTAGGAAATCCCCTCCAAGGGAAAAAAAAAGTTCTTTTACTTTCTATGCAGTAAACCCACCATGAATCCTATGCAATAGCTTTCGTTTCTGCTCTTCACACGCTCCACAATAGACCACCACCAAGAAAAAGCCATCAGTGGCGTATTTCTTTTCCCTACACTAGGAAAAGAATCTCTTATTTCTGGCCCAACCGGTAGAGAAGTGTCACTTAGTGTAAATAAGGTTGTCATTACTGTCTATTAAGGGATATAATTTCTTTAGACACAAATACATTTAGTCTGTGAAAAGTTCATGAAAACTGAAATTTGATTCCATCCAACAGAACTAAAGAGATTTTTTCACAGTATTTTCCTAATTCTTATGCATGCCGTACTCTGGCAAATGGCTCTTTAATAATGACACCCATTACCTGTGTTCATTGCTCTAGCTTTTCTCTTCCCTTTTCCCTACCCCACTCATTAATAAATGTTTTACTACTTTCAGTTAACATGCCAGTGCCAGCGCAGCCAGGGAAAGGAAGCAGGATTTCCATCTCTCTGCTGTACTTACAGAGGAATCATTAGTTAATTTCCAGTTGCAAATTTTTACCTACTAATAATGTTCAAGCTACAAGGAAATGGGTTTGGATTTCAGATTCGAGCCTGAATCTCTGACACTAATAATGGTGAATAAAATAACATTCTTGGTACCAAGGAGTTCTGATGTAGTCTTTGAAAGATGAAAGAATGGGCCTGATCTAGGCTCTTTCAAGACTGATGTGATGTTTAAGCACAAAATGGAGCATTTTTTGTGTCTTCCCAATCTGGTCCTGCAGGAAAAAAAAAAAAAGAAAGAAAAAAAATGCTATATCATGAATACTTGCTTCTCTGCAACAGGATATTAACTGTCAGCCGACCAGCCCATCAGATAGCCTGGCTTACCGTCTCTGGGCCAGATTCCTATGGCCCTTAGTCAGCATTGTTACCAGGAAAGGCAGAGAGAGCCCTCCCCTCTTGCCAAGGCAGTAGCAGTGCTGGTGAGCTCGTCTCTGACAGAAGTCACTCTGCATATCTTCCACCCATCAGTCTGGGAATTAAGAGATAAGGAGCATTTCCGTACATAAATAACCTCTGAGCTGTCTTTGAAAACAGAGCTCGGCGTTTTGCAGCTTACCACTGGCGATGGCATTCCTGCTTATGCAAGGCTAGTTCATCATAGCCCTGACTCAACATTGCAAGAAACATCATGAAGGCCACCCCCGACCCCTGTGCTGCCAGGGTGACTGTATTCCCAGGCAGAAACCTGCCCTGCTCCTCCCTCTCCCAGGAAAATGAGGAAGAGTTGGCATTTTCTGCCTTTCCCTTAGGGCTGGGGTCATAGAATCATAGAATGCTTTGGGTTGGAAAGGACCTTAAGATCATCCAGTTCCAACCCCCTGCCATGGGCAGGGACACCTCACACTAAACCATGGCACCCAAGGCTCCATCCAGCCTGGCCTTGAATGCTGACAGGTTCAGAGCTGCTCCTTAAGGATGGGTAATTCTGGCTGCAGGATCAGTTCCAGACCTGCTCATGTTGGTTGGAAAGGAATTCTCCATGCCCATCTTGGCTTGTCACAGTCCCCCTGTCCTATGGGTGTTTCCTACTTCAATTCTTTGACCGTAAACACCCTGCACCCACTGCAGCCTGGATAACACCTCCTATTTAAGCTGCCTACGCCAGCCCCACTCAGGAAGCACCCACATAGATGGTTTTGGCCAGCAGGTTATATGGGGCTGTCACCAAAATGAGCAGGGCAAAGAAATGGTAATCTGGTGTCCCTGTTCAGCTGCTTGCAGCTGCCTGCACCCATGGTGATGCCCCCCAGGACTCTGGGTGATCCCTGGGGTGCTTCAAGCAGGCAGGAGGGGATGGATGGAGGGACAAGCACAAGGCGCAATGAGGGTGCATTGGTCACACTGAAGCAGTAGAATTCAAAATGCAGACCTGTGCTGGAAGTAGAAGGAGTCTTTTTGGCACACAGGGTGCCAAATCCCTTCTCATAGCCCTCCCATAGACCCTCTTTCCTTCCCCTTATCTGGGGATATGATATCCCCTGATATCCCAGCTTTGCTGGATGGGAAGAGCCACAAGTAGAGGAGGGGATCAGGCATATTTGCTTTCAGTGAGCGTATCCCGCTGCATGAGAAAAAACACTGTATAGTTAGAGCACCATTCTGACCTCCTCCTTATCACAGCCCTGTGGCACTTGCACAGGGAGACTAGCAAGAGGGACCAACGAAAAGGACCTAATCTGCAATCCTGCAAACTGGCTGAAGACACTGGCCAGAGGAACACAGCACAGCTATCTTATCTCTCTCTCTGACTTCCCTCTGGCTGTTTCCAGTATGTCACTCATAGAATAGCTGTTACCCCCAAAATCACTGGAGGTTATATTCTGATCTTTGTTGTTTCGCATCTACACCCAGCTCTGCTGCCTGTAAGGCAGCTGGTCTTGCATTGTGATGAGACGAGAGCAGCATACTAAGCCCCACTCAAACCCCCAGTCAGGTCAGAGTGTCCTTTCTGATTCTTATGTCCCAGCTTTTCAGTACATCGTTCCCACAGTTCCCCACACACAGAGCAGTATTTTGAAATCCCTGGATGCAGTAACTCCTCTGGTTTTTTCCCAGAAGGGTTCCTGCTCTGCACTATGAGCAAACACGGGTTTCTGCATCCAGCCAGCAATTCAGCTGCATGGCACCCTCCTTGGCCAAGCTCACACTGGCCAGGGTTTTTCTTCTCACTTCTGTGGCCTTCATTCTCTGACACATACAGACCTTGCTATGCCATCACAGGCCTTGCCTTGCATAAAGCAGGTGTAGAAACATGGAATGCTTCCTCTGCTTTCTCACTGTCCTCTCTCCAGCCTTCGCTCACCTACTCCAGTGCACTGATACTCAGTCCTCTCCCCTTCCCAGTCCATTCTGAAAGCTCATCTCTGTATAGAAAGGCCATCATACCTACATTTCTTGAGGTATGCAGGACCTTTTCTACTGCCTTCTGCAAGAGTAGGGCCAGGCCCTTGGGGACCCATTGACAGCTTTCATTGAAGGTTTCTTTAATGGTGGTTAGAAAACTCTTCAACATGTCTGCATTTATCAAAAACTAGGGCTGATCTCAGGATAGTATTACTGGGCCAACGATGGGTAATTGGCCTTAAGCATAGTAGAAATCTTATGAAATACACTCATGTTTAAAGAAATGCCAAGAAAAATCTTGCCTTGGGGGAATCTCATCCCCCCTGTGCTCCTATCCAACTGTCAAGGAGTTTCTTCTGTCCCAAAGAGGATACTCTTTTCTCCCTGCTTCATCCTCACTCAGCTGTGTTAACCCAAGCCCTCTATTCTTCTTTTAGGAAGAAGCATCTTGGTAAAGTACTCTAACCCAAGTTCATCCCATTCAATTTTCACGTTCTAAGAGTGACACCTCAGTTAGGAGCAAGAGAGGGAGCTCCCACTGGAGAGTGATTTAGATCTTAGTTTTATTGATTTAAGTGACTCTTTCAATCCATTGACAATGGAGGGATCAGAAGATAACTACCAGCTCGATAGGTACTTGTTTTTCGTGGCTGAAGGCACTCTAAGACCATGATGAATGCTGAAGAACTTCTGTTCCAGCTTTTGAGTTTGGTGAGCAAGGGAAATTTCCAGTTCTGTTCCACACTGAAAACTACAGAAATTACTGTTTTGTGTGGAACAGGCAAAGCAGAAACTCAGGGCACAAAAGGCAGCATCGCTTACAGTCTGAATTTAGACTCCATCTCTATCACCTGAAGGTAAAATCTATACTTCTGCACCTTTCCCACCCAGCTCTCTGAAATCCCATTGACTTCAGTGGGTATTTCCAGCTACAACTAAGGCATTTTTTAGGACAAAAAATAAAAGTATTTTTCCCAAAGTACTCCAGTGGAGTATTCCCTTTCTTTGGTGCAACACTCCTTGTCACAGATTTTGTTCTCCACAGTTTCCATTCCACAGTAACAGGCAATCTCAACATAGCTGAAGAACTGGACTTGGCCACACAGGCAAAGCTATAACTAGAACTATAACTATAGCATGTTCCCAGCTAAGAACAGAAACAAACATTTAAGCTTTAAAGCAATCTTGTCAGAGAGGCAGATCAAATAATGATGGCTAACACAGCAACATCTCTGCCCACAAGAGACACAACACACAGTGAGTGTTTGTGAAAAGATCTCCCACTGACTCCCATAAATATGCATCATCATAGCAAGAGTATGGGTGGGGTGAGAAGGACAAGCCACATGAGGGCAAATATGTCCAAACGTGCTATCTCTTACTACCACCATCATCCAGGATAAAAGAACTGGGATCATGAAGTGAGGAGGAGGAGGAGGAGGCTGAAAGAAGCCTGGTGAGAATTATAGCAAATAAGGGAGATAGCCAACGTGATTGATAGATTCTTTTCATTGTTGTTCTGGACATCCTTGGCTGCAGGTCTCCAACCTGTACTGGGGTTTTCTGTTGTTTCACAGTTCCTGAAGGATTTTGACAAGGAAGTTTTTCCATCTTTCAGATCACACCAAGAGCACAGATGGGTACACACACACGCACATCTTCTGTCCATCACAGCCCTTTCTGTGGAAAGAAGAAACATTTCAAAACCACAGAGTGGAAGAGATACCACAGGTCTACCAGCCAGAGCAGGGTGCATGGAGAAACATGCTCACAAGTGGCATGATATAGGCAATAAGGAGGACTTCTTATAACTCCTCCAGAATTTCTTCACCTCCACATGCAAAAGATTCATGGCAGTAGCATTAGTTTTCCCACCAAGCTGCATTGTTCCTGTTTTCTGGGGTCATTGCTCTCTGCAGCCACCAATAGAAAGACCCAGGAGGAGATCTTCTTCAGGACATGAGAACCTCAGGACAGGATCTCACTGTGGACTTCCTCAGAGGGTTTAGTTTCTGGCACAGCTCTGCTCCTAATGAATCACTGATAATCAATGCCAATGCATGTGACAGTGTTCAGCCAACAGAGTACTTTGGGAAATCCCAGCATAAAACACTCTCAGGTATAAGGGATGGTCCAAGGGCAGATCAGATAACTCTTCTACAAGTTAACTTCAGTCATGACATTGGAAGATACCACTGAATGCTCTGCTTTAGAAAATCAGGTCATTTGTCATATTATTTTGCATTCCTACGACACCAATTGTGTCCACAAGCCATGAGCATATTCACTGAGTGGCATTGAGCAATATATAAACAAAAAAAATGCTGTTTTTGCTGTAGATTAGGATTGGAAAAGTTTGGGCAGTCTTTATGCTGATAAATATGATACTCCACAACCAAAATCCTGAAAATTCCCAGGGCCAAGAAGTATCCATGGAGAAGAACACTAAGGACCATTTTATTATTTTTATCCATTTTGAAATACGGATTTGGGATCCTAAATTTAGGTCCCCACTTGAAAACAGAATTCCCGATTCAAGTGGTTTCAAAAACACATCCGCATAAGAAGCCCAAGGGGGGGAGAAATAAAGAGTAATGCAGACCCACAACTGCAAGCAGAGGACGACCATTCCACGCCTTTGAGTTGTGCAATCTTTACTTGTGGCTAAAAGCAAAGCCAATTAAAGTAAACAGGAATCTGTTGTTGACAAGAGAGGTCTTGGAACAAGGATTTCAGCCAAAACTTGACTCTGAATCGACATCCCAAGGTCTATTTTCAGTGGAAATAAAGAAAGAAAGGAATTCTTAACTTGCATCTGGCCAACCAGATTCAATAAAGCAAACACGAAAAAGTGGTGGCTCTAGACACTCCAAGAAACAAATCCTGGACACAAAGCAGCTCCATCTCTACACTGTCTGTAGGGGAGTGATTATCACAAGCCCTTCCCATAATCAAACTTTCGGTGAAGGCTTCCAACATGAGCTGAAATTCTCCATGTGAATCTACTTCTAATTCTGAACCGATCAAAGATAACAGCATTTTGAGATCAACTCTAACAAGTAATTCATGTTCAGCATCCAAGCCCCCTCTATGCTTTAATCTGCTCCTTCTAACTTCAAACTGGTTGAAAGAAAAGTTATTATGCCTATATGGCATCTTTTTGCCTGAATTAGCCAACTCAAGTTGGTCAATTCAAAAGCAAGAAGCACTTCGTGTAATTCTACCTCTGCTTTATCAAAGTATTTACATATGCTCCTGTCTTTAAGCTCAACTAAAAGTGTATTTGCGTGCTTTCAGGAACTGAGACATACGGGTTTAATGACATGAAATCAGAAACTTCTTCCTATCTGAAATAGCACCTCTACCTTCCCCTGAGCATTAGAGTTTAAACAGCAAATGGCTTTGATCTCAGCTACCCTTCATTTTGGTTGTGGAGTTGCAAAATGAAAACCCACATGACAAGGCTATGCCAAGCAAATTAACACACCGCTTTGCCCGTCTCTGCCGAACCCCCAGCCTGTGAATATTAGACAGAGGTTTGGAGTAGCCTAAGTTCTACTGAAAGTTAAAATACATGAAATCAAATAGAATGTCATGCACCTGGGTCCAGTTCAACTCTTTCTTGGCACAATGGTCCTCTACAGGGCTGTGCAGGGAGAAGAGGGTACAGAAGAAATCTGAGAGTCAATTACAAAGGGAGAGTTAGAGAAAAAGATTCAAAGTTCTTTCCACATTCAGTGCTACGCAAAGTAAAACATAGCATGGACTCAGTAGAGGTAGCAAAATCAACGAAGAAGGTAAAGATCATTCATACAAAATATGTGGATCGTGCATCGAGTACATCTCACTCCACCTTTATTTTTTACCAAATTACCTTTGCTGTATTGAACTTGAGAATTATATGCCCCACTCCTATGTGACCAGCCTTGATGCACAGTCCATGGTGGGTTATTTCAAGTACTAGTTTTGCTGATTATGTCATGCGTGTAGCAGATATTAGCTATATAAGCTGAAAAGTGAGTTGGAGGTTGGTCTTCAGCATGGCCCTACTCAACTTTTCTGTTGAGTGTGTGCAATGGACAGGGCTCACCTCAATCACATCCATGACCTCCTCTCATTCCCACCATCTCCCTCTGACTAACAGTGGATCTCATGCTGACATATTGCTGAAAAAACAAGCTTTTTTATTTTACTTTTCTTGTTTGCTTTTTCTCTTTTTGTCTTTGGCCAAGTTAGTTAATGGTCAGATCATTTCCCTGATCTGGATCACCATGCAGATTCATGAACATTAGTGCAAGCTCAAAGAGAATGAGTGGCTGTAGGGAAAAGGAGACTCAAATGACCCTTCCAGTAACTCTTTCCAGCAGACTTTTCAAGAGCTATGCCAGATTAAAGCAATGACTAAATCACAGCCTCAAACAGTCAGCCTTTACTCAGGCAAATTTTCCATTATCAAAGGACCATTTGTGTTAGTGGGAAAAATCCCTGTTCTCTAAGGACTCTGGAAGTGCAGTGACAAGAGCACTGTATTTATAGAATTTATCCTGGAATCTTGAAAAGTCTGATCAATTGCATCTTGATTTAGGTTTAATGGGTCCAGAGCTGTCACCTCTGGACCTCTTTTATGCACCATTCTCCTAGCAGGAAATGTATCTTTCCCAGGTTTTCCCAGGGGTTCTATGTGAGATGACCTTATGGAAAAAACAATCAGACACAGAAAAATCTGTCACGTGCCATGAACCACCTGAGATTCATTCTAGAAAAGGCTGCCAGCCCATCAAATGCAAGGCCAAGAGAGATGGGAAAGTGGCTTTTCCTTTACACCCCCAACAAAGTGCTTTGCACCGTCTCTGACAAGCTGTGTGCAATCTCAGGGCAAGCGTGTGTCATGGGACAAGAGGCTGTTTATGCCCCAGGACCATACGCACTGAACTCAACCAAGGGGAAACTTCCCCACAACAGAGGCAGCTTTTTTGTGGAAACAACAAAACAAAAGGGAGTGCTGGGACAGGCTGCCCCCTCGATTGGAGGAGCGGAGGGTGTTGTTTCCAGCAATCCACCTGCGTGTTCATATCTGCCTCATTTGCATGCGTTTGTTTAAGCTTTTTAATTAACAGAGGGCCAGATCCTGATTACATACACACACAGGCATAACTCCATTGATCCCAACGCTGGCCCATCTTGCTGACCTTACAAACCATCTACCAACACCTTTCATTCAGCCAAGAGACAGAAGACACGTATCAGGCACATCAGAGAGGGAAGGGAGGGAGAGCAGCAGGAGTGGTTCATCGAGGAGATAACAACAGCTCTCCTCCGTCTCCCTGCACCACTGTGGGATGGAATGGGATGGGATGGGGCTGGGCATGACCTGGCAAGTCTTGCTGATTTGCTTCATCCCACAGATTACCCAGCAGCCCTGCATCAGTGCAGTCCCACTGCCGATCACATGATATCACCCCAGCATAAATGCACTTAAATTGCTCAAGAGCCATATGTAGTTCAAGAGCCCCCATGGGTATAAAGTATCTCGCTTTCCCATGCAGCGAGATCAGAATCAGGCACGGTGCTGGGTTAGGGAGCGGCAAGAGTTGTTCCATAATTAACTCTGAAACCGGGTTCTCATTAGACTTTGCTTTTCATAAACACCCTTCCTTCCACGCATGCTTAATTTCCTACTACTCATCAGGGAGGTTAATAGGGACTGAAGTCAGTAGTAAAGCTGCCATGGTTCCACTGAGGCAGATTCACACCCACATCAGAAAGGGCAGCGAACTGGGCGCATCTCTTTATCTTCTTTTTTTTCCTAGATACATGCACAACACCTTGCAGCATGAAGATCAAGCCAGGCTGCTGCTGCCAATGAATGTTAAATACACGTCACAGTGACACTCTGAAAGGGCAGGGTATTATATCACCCTCCACATTGTGTGAAGTGTTTGCTCAGTGTCAGCCCTATTCAAAACTATTGTCACATCTCTTTTAGATTTTCTTTTAATGTCGCTCACTCCTGTTGTTCCTTGTGCCCTTATTTATTCCCGGTGCTCCATATCTGCAATGCAATAAACGTGGGCAGATGTCTTGTCCCACATAAAGCAGACCCTTTCTTACATGTCAGGATCAGACCCATCTTATCTTGCTCTGGAATGGGAGTTTTGCCAAAGAGAACAAGCCAGGAAGGACAAATACAGTTAAGATGAAGGTAGAAAAGTAGGAGTAATGAGTGTAGAAAGTAGAGGGAAACTCCTCTCCAGGGAAATAATTCCAAGCCCAGTTCCAATTTTAGGTGCGGGGTTCATGTCACTGTTGAAAAGTAAGATGGGCACTTCATTTGCCATCCCAAGTATCTATACTGGGTGGATCTCAAGGCCAGGACAGAGCCTTGGGTGACATGGTTTAGTGTGAGGTGTCCCTGGCCATGGCAGGCGGGTTGGAACTGGATGATCTTGGGGTCCTTTTCAACCCTAACTATTCTATGATCTTAGCCCCCTGTTGCAACAGAATGCCTGTCCTTCCTCTCTGCCTGGAGAAGGTGCTACAACCTACCTAATTTACCCCATATGTCTAACATCAACCTGCTTGACACCAGGCAAGCTGCATCCCACCCTTAATGCTTGCTCCAGCTTCATGGGCAGGGAGGAGGCATGAGGCAGGGAGAACACAGTTATGCTCCTAATGTCTCTCCCTCTCCACCCAGCCCTGCATATCCATACCCTGTTTCATCTGCTTGATTGTATTTTTGAGCCTCTTGAAATTAATTCACCCTCTGCAGCCTGAGCAAATTTTAGCTGAGGGATCAGGTTTTAGCTGATTTCCAGCCTAAGTGGGTGAATGCATGGTCTGACAGCTCATCTC
This sequence comes from Psittacus erithacus, assembly GCA_009867235.2. Lineage (NCBI taxonomy): Eukaryota > Metazoa > Chordata > Aves > Psittaciformes > Psittacidae > Psittacus > Psittacus erithacus. The sequence continues at coordinate 14,092 of WYDI02013259.1, read as the reverse complement.
AAAGCAAGGATACCTTAGTGAACGCAAAGGGATATCCAAAGCCACATTTCCAAGTCCTTTGGTCACTCAGCCCATGATCCCAGAAGAAAAGACCTTGCCTCATTGTACTCATCTATGATGTCTGTCCACTCATGAGGATCCCCCATCCCAGCATTGGGACTTCCAGTCAAAACCATATTTCATCTCCCCAATCCTCTAAAGAGCCTTTCTCCCTCTCCACCTCCGCTCTTCTCCACCTTAGCACCCCTCCTCCCCATCTGCCTCTCCTCCCATCGGCCTGAGCACCGACCACAAGAATGCGAGGGAAGTTTCTGTGCCTAGGTGGTGATGAACAACACAGCCGAGCGATTGTCTGGCTGCGGAGGGTAGAAACTTAATTGGAGAGAGGATTAATGATTCCTCCTGCCAAAAGAGTGAAAGGCGAAATTCAGCAGAGCGAGCTCAGAGCAATGAAGTCCTCCGGCCGGTTCGAGCAGACACCGGCTGTGGGGAAAGCACCGTCCCAGGTGGGAATGTGATGGAGCGAAAGAGCCATTTTGGCTAGCTGTCGTGTCTGAGCAATCCATACAGATGGAGGTGACCTCCCCACCAACACAATGAGAGCAGAAAGAAATGAGAAACAGGCAAAATTATGTGCTCTATGCTATATGGCAAGAGGCAGAACCCAGAAAAGCACCGGGAGCTGCTGTATAGTCCCTGCTAGACCCCAACACCTCCTAGGTAGTCAGTTGGGGAATCCCCAGTGGTGTTGTTCTTGCAAACCTCTAGGGTTTCTTCAGCCAAAACCAATATCTCACTCTGGGATGTAGCACCAGATATAAGCACATGTGTTCCTGTTGGATGTGGTGTCCTGTCTCATAGGGCATCCTCGACTTAGTCAAGCCAGGGTAGAACTCTTCACACATAGGAGGAAATTGCTGTGGTGTTTAACTTTTGATGGGAACGATTGCTTGGCAAGAAGATAAACTCTATAATAAATAAACTCTATTCCTCCTCTTTTTTGGACTGGTTTATTAGCTGTGTTCCACAGGTCAGCCCAGAACCTACTTTTTAGAGAAGTGGTGGACCTGAGAACTGGATGCAGCACATATGTGAGGATTCCTTTGGACCAGGAATCTCCAGCTGTGGGGTAGCCCCATGGCCAGCTGTCTGCCACCTCCTGTCACCTCCCTCCTACCTTGGCAGGGAAGGCTGCCATGAAATGTCACAACTTCCAGCCAGCATCATACCCAAAGCACCATCACAACTAGTCAGGGCAAGTCAGAGCAACCCTATGGGTGCTTGATGGCGCGTTTGCTGAGTCCATGTGACCTCTGCAGTACAGAGAGACAAGAAGACAGAGAGATGGCTTAAAGCAGCCCTGTAATGGGCTAACTCTGCACTATGGCCTTATGGTGTGTGTGCACATGTATGTGTGTGCGCACATGAATCAATGTGATATATAGTTAACATATATGAATGAGTTCAGAGTCAACATTACAGCTTCAGGGGAGCCAATCCAACATTGTTACTCATCTAATTCCAAAGAGCAGTTATTCCTTTTAGTCAAAGTTTTATTTTTATTTCAAATGTGATGCGGTTACAAACTCATTCCCTTGTATAATTTTGCTTTCCAAGTTAATTACAAGATGTTCTAATTAATTATATTTAATGATTAACGTACAAACTCACAAGGAATGAACATAGCTTAGAGAACATTTGCTCTCAAAAGATATGTCTAGACTAGTTTGGTTTATCAGGAAAAGGTGGAAAAAATTAAAATGAGAGAGCGCCAGGGAGAGAGAGCAAAAATACACCGTGTAAGAAAAAATAGCAATAAAAAAGAAACCAAATTATGTCCAAACAAGAGCATATTTTTCTTTGGAGTTCAAACACCACCTTTAACCATCTCCCCACCCAGGATCTGATTACTTTTAATGGGACTCTGCTTGTGATTTAAGTTGTTGTTCATTTGTACAGTAATTAAGTTGAGTTGAGTTGGTGTCTATTACATCATGGTTTATATTATGAATTCACACTGCAATTATGTGCGTGTGTGCAAGGGTAAGTGAGCAGAAAAAGGACCTTCTAGTTAAGATCACAACCGATAACTCTGGCAGGCTGGATTTAGCAAAAGTCTACCACACACTTCTTCCCCAACCTTAGCCATGTCACCTCCAGACACCCAAATGACACATACAGGAGGGGGGACTTTGCCTCCAGACATCCTAGTAACAGATATACCAGTGTGAAATGTCCATGAAGAAGCAGGATCCATGAGAAGAGACTATGAGGCTAATCCTTCACCCCTCAGGCTAGATGGCTGCTGACGCCTGGGCGCTAGTCACTGAGCAGCATCTATCCCAGCAGGACCATGATTTTAAACAGGGTCTCCATTGCCACAGGAATCAGGGATTATAGCATTAATTATCCATCCAAGGATAAAGAATGCACATGCATACCTATTACACATACATCTGCTTGTAATTCATACACATATGGACATGTATAATAGACATCTAATTTCTAATGCAAGAAACTTAGATTTTCTATAGGCAGAGATTGGAGTGCATTAAGTCAAAATATATTTCAAAGTCATAATTTAAAATCTTAGATTTAAAGTATATATTTTTCCCCTTTCATAGCTATTTTGTCCCACTCAGCAAAATACCAGTGGGCTGCAAATCAACCCTGAATGTTAATGTCAAGACAACTGCCACAAACGTATTCAAGCAGCATGTCCAGAGCCTCCCGGTTTGAAGCACGTGGATGCTCTGCTGGGTTTAATGCTTGCGGTATCATGTTGCTTGGCGAGCTGGCTGGGGACAAGGACACCCCTCCATGAGGTGCTGCATAAACACAGGCTCTATTGTTCCCCCAGACGGCTGAGTGCTCATGGCAAGGGATACAGATATGCCAGCTTTCATTCCGTGCTGTGAGAACAGAACAGAGCCATCTCCACTGGATTATTCTCACCAGCTATAAATGCTGAAGTCCCATTACCATCTTCCACCAAATATTGCGCTGGCACAGACTAGAGGGAGAGAAAAATCTTGATCCACCAAGTTATGACAGAGACATCAATTACCTAAGGAAAACACCAGAACACCTTGTTCCTGCTAAAAGCTTCACATCCATTCCAGTATGAAATAACACTGACTTGCTGCCCTAGTTGTTCATCTTCAAGACTTTCATACTGTTGGGAGATCTGGGAAGTGACCACAAGTGGATTATGAGTGTTCAAGATAATAACAGCAGCAGAAAAGGGCAATGAGGAATCTAGTCTGGGTCTTCTGGAAACAAAGCTGTGCAAGGCAGATCTATGGAAGGAATGAGTAAATAGTTGGATGAAACAAGCGCCACTTTTATCGCCCTTTCTTTTTCAGCGCTAGGATCCCAGCTACGCTCCTAAGTCCCTGTTTAGCATCTCAGGCTACATTCTTGAAAGCATTTAACTTCATCTATTCTAGTAAATAAAACATGCATGGGGCTGTTCTTGGGCCCAGAGGCCAATTGGCATGGACCAACCCAAGTCCATGCTGATAAGCATCTTTCCTTCCAAAACCAGGGGGCTGCATCTGAACTGCCTGTGGTGATGCTTCTTGGCCCAGGCTGTCCCTGGACCATGCCCAGGCATTGTCTGGAAGAGTGCTAGTTGGAACAGGACAAAACCATTGTCAGGGATGCTAAGGGTTGGATAGTTTGGGAGAACATGTGCCAGTACCTGGGTTTGAGCCCTGGTCTGGTTTAGTTTATGGACACAGCCATAGCTTTAGGTGTTTAAATGTATTTAGGGACCTAATTCCCATGGATCTCCCTGTAGAAAACGGGTTTCATAGCAGCCTGTGCATGGCTCAGAGGCTGCCTAAACTAACCAATACAGAACACCAAAGCAAAAAGAGAAAAAATGATATGTTTTTGATCCTGCCTGCCTTTAGGATGTAGGTACCATACTCTGTGCAGCAAGAGGACATCTCCTTTCCCAGAGGATAAATGGCCCTGACCCCTCTCCTGGAGTTAAGCAAAGATTTTTCTCTCAGAAAGCCAAGAAAGGGGCAGGAGTTTCCTATTCCCCACCTCTTTTATTCCTCTTCTGAAGGACCTCACAGCGGATGCGTAGGGACTGGGTGAGCTCACTCCTTCCTCTGAAAGGATTTGAAATGTCATTCCAGGAAAGTGCATGAAAAAAAGTGGAAGGAAGAAGAGGACAAATAGAAAGTGTCAAGAGGCACTTAGCCAGGAAGGCTTGTTATTGACGTATAAGTTAGTATCATTATTAAGCAATTTGGAGCAGGAGGTAGAAAAATACAAGAGAAATAAAGACTGGAAGACAATATAATATACTGCAGTGAAGCAAAACTTTGCTTTACTGCTAATCCCACTGAAGTCTCTAGCCTGGTGTTGTCTCAGCAGAACATATTCTGTGAGCAACTTGGGAAGTAATCTGAGCGTCTCTGAAGTGTTTTGTCTTTCATTGGCTCATCCAGTATTAAATCATCTGGCAATGAAGAAAAGCATTTAAAGTTAACTTCCACACAGAACAAATTCCTCTGGAAAACTCTTGTCCTTCAGCCCAGGTTACCCAAAGTCTGGTAGCATTGATTAGGCTGGGCTGGGGTTTGAGTTTTGAAATGTGTTTTCATTTTTTCTGTTAAAATAAAGAGGCAATTTAAAAGAGAGCTGCTAACTTCTTTGAACTTAGTCACTCGCTGGAAAACATAGAAGGCAGATGGTTGGGTTGAGGAAGAGAAAGCTGGTGCTAGGCTTCTGATATGCTCTTCTGTCATATTGGGACAATGAAATTGCAATTACATTTCCCCCAGGACTCTGGGGATTAAAAGCCTTGTGTACGTGGCACTTCAGGCCCAGGGAAGCAAGGTGCATCCCTTCTAAACAAGGGCTTTGCATTTAGGCTACAGCCAGCTCTAAAAACATCTCAACATCCCTACTCAGGGGTGGTCTAAGAGGTCCCCTCTACCTCCAGTTCCACACCTGGCTCTTTTGCACCCACACTAGTCTTTTCTTCTCTACATTCCAAAGGCCAGGGGGGCAAGGAAACCTGTGATGTTCCCAGGAGCCCTGCTTCAGTCCCGCACACACCCACAGTGCTTAGCCAACCCAGGGAGCTCCTCATCCACAGGCAGCTTGACGTGTCCTCCCCATGGACCAGCACCATCGTCTCCACATATCCAGCTGATCCTGGCTAGTCTCTTAGGTGGTTTAATACCTACTATTTGCTCCCATCTGCCTCCATCCCCTTCAACCCAGGTCACCTCAACTTTTTTCCCTTGTTTCCAGCCCCATTCCCCATTCTCACTAGCTGACAGACCTGCTCATCTCTTCCTACCCGCAGGCTTGGGAAGCTGAAACACCCCCGTCGAGTAACACACCTAGTTAACTGTGTAATGCTGTACCTATGGGGCAATTCCATCCCAGCACCTGCAGGGATCCTGATTACACCCTAAAACATGATATTTCAATTTCATTATCTGATCGGGCATTAGCAACGAGCGCCACTAATGAGTATATTAGTCAGTTCCTTTATTAAACTAGCGGCAGCATTTGATGCAATGACCTCCTGATGTAACTCTTTGATGCCACGCGATTTGATTTTTATTTCTTTTTTTAAATTGAGAAAGATACAGCAAGGCAAATGGAAAAATGGTGCGGAGCAGAATTAGCACATTGGCAGTGCAGGCAAGTACACGTTCAGCAAGGAGAATGAGTTTTATAAGAGCTGCAGAAATGGCAAGTAGTGAGCTCCAGCTAACTAATATTTGAATATGCCCATTCATTATTCCTGCCATTATTACTGTGAATTTGTTGTTGTTATTCCATTACACAGCCAGTCCTATGGACTGGTTTTGCCATCTATAACCTAGCAATGTTTCACCCTTAACAATTGTTTGACCGTATTACCACAGGGCTCATTGTGCAAGAGGCACAGCTCAGAACAAAAAGGGGATGCCAGCCCCAGGGCATTTCCAGTGCAATTGTCAGATGAGCGACAACAGAAAGATACAGACAGACAGAGGAGTATGAGGAAACAGGGACAGATGTGTGGCTGATCCAGGGGTAAAGGTTTGGAACACAGCTTTGGGCTTAACCTTCTATTGACTCCACTGGGGAAACATTATGTTCAGGCACATGAATTCCCATGTTCTGGCAAATCTACATGCTGCAGAGTAATGCAAAGCATCCTAACAAAGCTGCCAGTATAGTTTTCACTAGAGAAATCATTGCAGCTTTCCTTCCAAGATACTCTGATAGTGCAGTGACTTTCCAAACATGATTGCTTTTTCACAGATTCTATCTCAAAGTCCAGCTCCAACCTGATAGTTAACCATTCTAATGTTCAGGACTCCTTCAGATAATTACTGGATGTATGCATTAAGCTAACCCAAACTGAAGCATTAGGTGATTCGCACCCCTGCAAATCGTTTGCACGGGCTTACCTAAGATGCATTTTCACTAGCCATAGATCATTTGTGGCACTGCTCTGGCATGCTGACATGTGAAACACTATTGTATGATCCGCCTGACGCTGGGACTTTGAGGCCAGCTAGCTCAGGCTGCTGGGAGTAAGATGTTAAATACACAGGAGATCTCAACAGAATTATTTCTGCAGTCATTTTCCTTCAGGAGACAAAGAAGCAGAAAAGCAAGCTGGGAAGATGAAGAGAAAAAACAGCTCTATTGGTATGGTAAACACTGGAAGACTCAACCTGTCTACTTGCTGCATGACCTTGTATCCAACGGGTTAAAATACTACAGTCACTGTGCCAAGTTTGTTCTAAACCTAATACTCATGTGTCACCAAGCTGTTGTTTTCTCCCCATCACAAGCAAAACCCTCTGCTCCTGGCTGCCATGGAGGATGGTGCCTGCAATGGCCCTGCTGATAGTGCTGCATCTAGAGGGCTGGTTCAGATTTCTTTTCAGGGGAAAGACGGTCCTACATTAAGGTTCATGGTCTAAATACTACCCATAAAGAGTCCAATCTTCACACAATTGCAGCAAGGAGCTCATGGCTTCCTTTGACCAGGACTGGCAAATGAGTACTTCACCTCCCATCTTCACATCAGCCAGGAACTGGGCATTTTGGGGGGATACCTACAGAACACTAAATGAGACCTGAGGGTCCTCCTCTTCATATGCAGGATTGGCTCAGCCAAACTGGCCCCTTTTATGTATTTTTAAGCAGACCCTCTGCTGCAAATCACACAGCCAAGCCACACATCCACGCATGCGTGGCAGCCCTCCACAAATGCCAAGCCAAACCCCAGCACACCCGGATCTGCAATGGGCCTTCTTCCATCTGACTGCCCAGTTAACATCCTCCTGCTGCCTCCTTAATTACAATGCCTTTATTTTATCTAACCCCAATTGTAGCAGTTGGTGAGTCACTGGGCTCCATAACAAGACGATCAGGACACATTTCATATTACACTGCAGTTTTCGTTCCAGGGCGTGGGCTGAAGGCGTTGTTTATTTATTTTAATTTGGTTGGGTTTGGGGTTTTCTCACATATGATGGAGCGCAGAGATTGAGGCAGGGGGTAGAAGGGTGGAAAGCGGTAAAAACAAAAACAACCTCAACCCATCTGGATCAATTAAATCTTGTTGAAAAGTTTTCAACCCCAGGGTTGCCTGAGGTAGGTCTAATAGTCACACTCTTTGGCATTTAATGAAAATGCTAATGATTTCTTCTTTGGAATATATTTTCACTTCTAGTTTGAACAAGATGCATCTTTGCTCCAATCAATTCCACAAGCTCTTTTTTTTTTCCTCCCCATTTATGCGCGTGCCCCTTCAGGGCAAATAAAGAAATTATTGCCTCCATACAAAAAATAGCTGAAATGTGCAGCCTTACGTTTCACGTCACAGGGGTGGGGAGGAAAAACTTTGCATGGGAGCAACAATCCCATTTGTGTCTGACTTGCGTAGGAAAAAATGGCATCAAACCATCCTCACCCTGGTTCACCAGGGAAAGCTGCAGGCACAGATCTCACCATTGAGCCAACAGAGCTGGCTTTAGATTTATGGGCACTGAAGACCTTACGTACAATGTTAAATATTCTGGTTAGTTCATTGTAGCAAGAATAAGAGTGAGAGAGATAAAGAGAGATGTTTCACAGGATGAGATTTATCTCACCCAACTTTTAAGGAGTCGGAATGGGGGTCAGTGTTTCACATCGTCCATACAGTGTGGAGACAGATTTGCGCCGTCTCAGATTGGGCACTGGGCTTTTGGATGGCTGAAACAACTGCACCAAGTGGGAGAATTGCCACGAGTCAAAAAACTTAGAATTTGCAAAGGAAATTCAAACAAATCACAAAAGTTTCCAGTAAACGATGCGAATACTGAACATGGGCTTAGGGGCATAAAGGCTAATGGGAATGAGTGGATGAGAATAGGAGGCATCTCCTTGAAATTGCCATCAGCTCAAGGGAAAACTAAATAGTCTCCCTACAGAGGTCTGAGAGAAAACGCACAGAGAAATATTAGTTTTGCCTATACCAGTATATTAAACAATGGCATGTGATTGCCCTGCTCTTAGCTGAGTTCCCAGCCAGTTTTGTCCTGGCATGCTGAGGCATGGTTCAGCAGACATCATGTGCCAGGCATCATTTCTCCTACACAGTACCCATGGGACCACTCTTTTTTGGTGGAGATGTGGATGTTGTACCATCTCAAGCCATGCCCTGCTGTTTGCCTTTGGGATCAGAGAATAAGCCCTGGACCACTTTATTTACTTTTCTAAACACAGGCGTAAAGTCTGACTGCGAACATTTTTAAAAGGTCTATCAAGTCCTAGGTTGAAAAAGTTGATCCTGAAAGTGTGGACTGGCATCAGCAATAAGTGAGACCGGAACACCTTCAGCAGTAAAGAATAATTGAAGACATGGATGTAAAGAAAATTGTAATAAAACACAGCCTGTTTTCTGACAAAGACAGATCATTCTGAACTCACCCGATATTTTGCCTTGATAAGATCACTGATTTTCTAATGAAAGGAAATGCAGTAGATCTAATCTCTCTGGACTTCAGAAAAGCATTTGTTATGACATCTCATGGGAAATTATTAAGCAGTAGAGTATGGAGATTAGGAGAAGAATTTTAAGATGGAAAAAGGAGTCACTATAGAGGAAATGTCAACAGGTAGTGTGGAGAGAGGAATTATTGAGCTAGAAGGAAGTCATGGCTGCTGTTCCTCAGAAATCAGTTTGGGGACTGATTTGTATTAATATTTTGCCAAATGCTGTTATCACAAAAAGTGGGGCAGTGTTATTAAAATTTGCTGCTGACAGAAAATCAGAAGGCACTACTGTCAGTACCTAACAGCATGAAGTTATCACATGAGATGAATAGCATGGCCTTGAGAGCCAGAGGTTCAGTTCTTAAAGAGTGATGCATCTCACCTAACTTTAGCTGTGTTGAACATGTAGTCCAATGTAGCAGTCTAAATTCCTGCTATAGTCAAATAAAGATGTAAGTAGATAAATTAGCCTCTGAGGGTGTCAAGTTTAGATACTCGTAGTAAGATATGATACCTATTTTTTCTCATGTGTCTGTAGAGTAACCATAGACAACTGTTAGACAAGCCTAAGCTAGACAACCCTACAGACACTCAAGACAGATGTGGAATGGGTGCTTTAACAGATTAGGTATTATGAGAGTTTTTGAAGTTACTCCATCAAAAAAGGTCTGAAAAGTGGGATATATGTATCATAGAATCATAGAATCATTAAAGTTGGAAAAGACCTTTAAGATCATGAAGTCCAACTATTAACCCAGCACTACCACATCCACCACTAAACCATGTCCCTAAGTGCCACATCTGCATGTCTTTCTGTGATTGTGACTCAACCACTGCCCCGGGCAACCTGTACAATGCATGACAACCCTATGGGGGAGGAAATTTTTCCTGATATCCAGTCTAAATCTCCTCTTGCACAACTTGAGGCTATTTTCTCTTGTCCTATCACTACTTGAGAGAAGAGACTGACTCACACCTCAATACAACCTCCTTTCAGGTAGTTGTAGAGGTCCCCCCTGAGCCTTCTCTTCTCCATCTGAACCCCCCAGGTCCCTCAGCCATTCCCCATCACACTGTGCTCCAGGCCCTGCATCAGCTCTGTTGCCCTTTTCTGGCCCAGCTCCAGGACCTCAATGTCTCTCTTGTAGTGAGGGACCCAGAGCTGAACACAGGATTCAAACTGTATTCTCCTCAATGCCCAATTCAGGGGGACAATCACTGTCCCGACCCTGCTGGCCACACTGGTGCTGATACAAGCCAGGTTTCTTGTGACCTTCTTGACTGCCTAGGCATAAACTGCTCATGTTCAACCAGCTGTTGGCCAATGCTCCCAGGTCCTTTTCTGCTGTGCAGCTTTCCAGCCTCTCTTCCCCAAGCCTGTAGCATTGCATGGCGTTGTTGTAGCTCAAGTGCAGGACCCAGCACTGAGCCTTGGTGAACCTCATACAACTGGCCTCAGCCCATTGATCCAGTCTGTCCTGGTCCCTCTGCAGAGCCTTCCTACCCTCCAGCAGATCGACACTTCCACCCATCTCGGTATCATCTGCAAACTGACTGAGGCTGCACTTGATCCCCTCATCCACAGAGTTGATAAAGACATTAAACAGAACTGGATCAACCATCAAAAGGGGACATGCGACATGGCTGTCAAAAACGTATCTTACAAGGTATTACCAGTGTGGATAGGGAAACTTTTTGCCTTGATCTCCACAAAACACACAGACGACCTCCAAAGCACCAGAACAATTCCAGGGTAGAGAAAAAAACTAGTTACCTATATTTAGAAGAGATGAACTCAGAGTACAAAGCTGAAGTACTGGGATGCATCAGGAAATGGTGAACCCATATCATGGGAAAAGAATATATGTCTTGGCTCGTTTTGCTGAACAAAGTGAAGACTGAGATGACAGTGCTGATTTATATAAATATACCAGGGGAGGAGGAAGGAAAAAACTATTTAAACTGAAAAACAGCATGGGCACAACAAATGGCATAAATTGAAAGTAAATAAACACAGGCTAGTGGAAGAAAGACTAGGGTGAAGGATCTTCAACTTCCACGTAGCAAAAACACACAAACAAAAAACTTCCTTGAACTCTTCAGCTCATGGAAGAGATTAAACAGGGGAAGAGATAGGACTTAAAGACTCAAGAGATGCCCTCCAGTATTACAGGTCTGCATGAGAGAAAGAACATGTAAACTTTCTGAAGAGGGAAAAATCTGTCTGGTACGCTACACAGAAGACGGCATGGTTGTCCTTTTAGCACCTGGTACTTCCTTCTTCTCACTAGGCTGCTGGTGTTTCACTTGTAACAATACACTAATTGAATAGCACATTGACAGATCTGCATGACACAGTCCTCCCGCTTCTGATTTCTTTGTTGCATTTGTGTACATCTAAGCCTGGAGAAAAGAGAAAGAAAAAAAGCTCAACAACTAACAAGAGAAACAAAGCAAACACACATGCACACAGCACTTCCAAGCTGGTCTGGAGAGCAAACAATAGCAGGAAGGCATAACTGCCACTCTCAGAGCTCTCAGATGATCGAGTCAATGAAGCAGGCACAGGAAAGGGGATTTCGAGAAACAAATGATACCTGTGCCTGAAATGAGAGCTTTGCTGTAAAGAGAAAAGAAACATATGCTCTTCAGCTGGAGTGGGTTTCTTATGTTGCTCAGAAGTGACTGGCTCATCCTCAGTGTAAAGGACTGGTGTTGTATTAACCGTTCTGTATCAGTTTCCCTTCCGAGTAGCCTGCCTGAGACATCATGTTATTTCATTTCTGACAGGCAGCACAAACAGGAGACTAGGGTAACTCAAGTCCCTGCTGCTGCTGAGTAGACATCCATCTGTGCTTCCTGGGAACACATATAGGTACCCTGTCAGGGCTGGATGTGGCTGAAGGGCATTGGTCAGGAGCAGGGACAAGTGGTGACAGTGGTCTGACAAATGCAAGTCCCTACTTTTCACAGGATACCACATTAGCTTGATGTTCTTGCTAGGATCCCTGGTGTCCTGCTCCTTCTTTGCCAGCTGGCCTTGGCCAAAAGTGACCGATGCAGCTACAGCATCCTTCTCACTTTGCTTAGTGGGAGCAGCAAGTCCCCTGGGAACACATGGACCCAAGGAAGCTCTAGGAGATGCCTGATTATCAAAGCATGGGAAAAACGTGTGCTCTGCAAGCAGTTTAACAAATTTTGGGTCCATCATCATTCTTCCTGTTCTCATGTGGTCTTGTTTATGCTTAAGCCAGCATTCTGAAACAGGCACTGCCGGGTTCTGCATCATGACTGCTACGGAGCTGGCTCTTTTATTATGTATCCATTCCTAACTGAAAAGAAGGCATTTGCCTCCAGGGGAAGAAGGAGGTGAGCTACCGTCTGAGTTCTTCTCTGTACCACCCTCTACCTCACATGGCTTCAGAGCCAACATACACAAAGTTTACTTTGCCTTCAACCTACGTACCTGAACACGGCCCCACTCCCAGCTATTCCCTCCCTGCAGTTGTTTGCCCACTTCTCAGAATTATATTCCAGCTGGAGGTGGCCTGGATCCAGTGCAGAAAAAAAGATCTCCCAGCACCAGTGCCATTGTTTGCCATAGACCTGGATTCTTTTGGAGCAGGAGCATTTGCTTCCTTGATAGGCTGAGACTCGCAGCTGAAAGTTAGGAGATTTCCCTTGAACTAGCTCTGGGAATTATCCCTAAACCCTTCATTTAAGCAGAATAACGTCAGGGGAATCTGGACCTCCTTTGATCTTTATAGCATCAACCCCTCTCTTTCCAAGCTCAAAGCAAAGCAGATTGTGACTTGCCATCTTGGCCCAAATGAACATCAAGATAGATGCTGAAGACCTCTTTGTTCCTTGAATGTCAACTGTAAGTGTGAGTCACTGTGGCTTCAGGAAGGAGGGAACCTCTCAGACAAGGTTTTTCTGAGGGAGAGATAGGAATTGATAGATGATGCAGGAGATCCAGTTTTAATGATATAAAGGTAGGTTCTCAAGGACAGTCAGTTACCATTGATTCCTAAGTGCCTCGTCGGATCCAGTCATAATGACTGAATTGGCAAAGAATTCATTTCAAGGGAACCTGGGTGCTTTGTTCTACCATGTTGCAGTGGTTAATAAAACAAAATATCTCTATTTTGAGCAGGTAACAGCTTAAAACTCAGTTGTACACTTTGACACCTGATGTGTGGCCCCTTTCTTCACAACCAGGTCCACTCTCTTGGGTTGCAAGGTGTGACTGTTCACCTCTCAGTACAGCTCCATGTCTTTTTCTTATTAAGTGAATTCAATGGGATTTCTTATACGAGGGTGGAGTAACTTAACAATGAACAACTTGGCAAAATTGGGCTTTATGTAATTACCCGAGGATTTGGCCCAACATACTGGTACAACATGAGATGTATCTCATGATCTTTCACTTGCGTAACCCTCTTCCTCTTGTTGTTTATTGTCATCCCTTGCTGGGTTAGTTCCTTGGGGCAGAGACCTTTTATTTAATTAGTCTGGAAAAAGCCTGGCACACCTACAGAGCCATATTAATAATGAGAAACAGTACTAACCTACCCACAAGAAGATGTGAGCTTCCTTGCAAGATATGTGACAGGGTACGACCACAGTGATCAGTCATGCTCTGACCAAATAGGGCTCACCTTGGTTTGTCTTGGGTGGGAAACTTATCACCAATATGTCCCCAAGCTTTTTCCCCTCTTATGTTCAGAGGAATGTCATTATGATAAATCACCTGCTGATTAGATTTACCTCAAATAATAAGATAGTAAGTGCCTCTTCCAGCTTCTGGAACTCCCTTTCCAAGACAAGGAAGAGGGAAAAAATAGCAAGTGGACAGCAGGTCTCATGGAACTTGTCTCCAAGTGATTTTTATCTGATTACTGATTAACTTCTAATAGGATAGAACTAAGGCTGCAGCAGGAGCTCCCTTGTTAGTCATAGAAAAGAAAGAAGAGAAAGTAAAAAAAGGAAAGGAAAGGATGGAAAGGAAAGGAAAGGAAAGGAAAGGAAAGGAAAGGAAAGGAAAGGAAAGGAAAGGAAAGGAAAGGAAAGG
>WYDI02013258.1:0-12841 GCA_009867235.2 Psittacus erithacus | reverse complement strand
CCTCTCCTCTCCTCTCCTCTCCTCTCCTCTCCTCTCCTCTCCTCTCCTCTCCTCTCCTCTCCTCTCCTCTCCTCTTCCATCCTGAAGGGTGTCTTGGCACATTCATGGATTGAGCATTGTTTTAGTCTGTTAGAACAGGTGTGTGGAAGGCTGCTAAGGCATGATGATTCATTGGATCCTTCTGAGGCATCGGGTACTGGTAGGGGAATAGAAGTGGGTTTAGATGAGCCAAAGTTTTGTATTTTCACAAGTCCTTCAGCTGCTTCCCTATAATCCACAAACGTAGGGGTGTAAATCCCAATCTAATATCTTAGTTATGTTTGATCTGCTACTAATAATAGCTCCACCTACTTGACACAGGGCATAACTCACTGACATTTGTAAGGCCATCTGGGTCTCAAAAGTAAGATACAGTATGAATCAAACATGTTGTAATAAAACCAGTGCTGATATTGCCTTTCACTTTATTCTTTTGCTAATAGGCACCTGGAACTGAGCGTTCCTGCCACAAGCACCCAGCAGAGACCCACAAGAATCATTTTATCATGTTGCATTTATATCCCATTCCTAGGGATACACAAAAAAATATCCCGGTGGAAGATACCCGTGCTGTGCCCAGGGCTTGATTTAAGGGGGGATCAACCCATCGAATCAAGAGAAATGGTTAACTGCAGCAGGGCTCAGTTACCTCTGGGTGACCTTCCTAGCAAACATGGACAGGAGTCTCTCAGCATTGCCGCAGATGCTGGATGACTGTGCTGGCGCTGTTGAAAGACAGAGGTGATAAATAGCATTTGAGCCACGTTTCTTCCCTCCTTCAGGCAGAATCTCAGGTATACAGCCTTGGGAGAGTGATTCACGAGGTACCACTCGCACCAGGCTTCCTCTGAGGGAGAAAGCTGACACTTCCAGGACACTGACCTCGAGCCTGTGAGCATTTCAAATGTTTCAGCACCCCCAGGAAAACCGCAATTAGAGGTTGCCTCCCTGTGTTTAGCACTCAGAAACGAGCGAAGCAAGCGGCTGGGGAATGAATGTTTGAAAAACAATGCCAGAAAGACAAAAAAAAATGGAGAAAACTTTGCTTTTTCCCCCTAAATCTCTCCGACACCACCTGGGTGAATTTGAGCTCATTTGGAAGTGAGCTGCATACCTTTTTGCACCTCCCTGCATAATCACCTTGCAGAAAAACAACCCCTCAGCCAAGAAAACAAGAAGGCAAACCCACACAGATTTTGCACTCTGTGGAGGCAAGACATTGCTTCAGATTTGCCTGTGTTATACAACTATGTCTGGCCAGGCTAAGCCTTGAACCCGCTCCTCATGCCTTTACCTCCTGTGCAGCACACGAGCTCTAGACACTGGCAGCTGAGTGTAGGCAGGATCTCAGATATCATAGCAATATAAATAAATAGAGAAGGATGAGATAAAATATACAGGCAGATGGAGGTGCTGATAATGAGATGATAGGCTGATAGGGTGCTCAGGGTAACTGCGCTTCAGCACATGCATAAATACGTGGGTTGTGCCCCTTTACCCTAGAGGCAAAGTATCCAGCATCCAACATGACACACATGTGGCCATTCAGGCAAAAGTACTCCAAAACATGTAGTAAGAATAAACCTTCTCTTGGGCAGCGCAGTTACAGTAACAGCATTTCCTGTGAAAAACAAATCTGTTTTTAACAGCATATGTTCCTGAGTGGGACAAGTATAATCTGACTCCAAGATTTAAAGAAAATGTTAAAAAACCCCTAAACTCCAATATTTCCCCTACCCACCACCACCCCTTTAGGTAGGCAAATACCCAGGTACTAAGCTAAGAGCTGCTTCTATTAAGGGAAATGTCCAAAAGGCCAGGGGAGGAGTGATTTTTGTGCCATTTCCAAACTTCTTTCTATAAGGACCACTAGGGAAAACGTGAGGGTCATGAGCTGTATCCTTTTTCTTGACACCTGACCAGCTTTTCAGTGTGCAAACATTACTGTAGATCCATATACGCTCAGCGATGATCCTGAATTTCTGCCTGGGGGCATTATGCTGTCTGTGAGCCCCTTCCCAAGGATAATGGCTGCAAAACTCACTCTAGTTATGGTCTGGTTTGATACAGAGTCTGCTACTTGCTGGGTATTTTTACCAGAGCACTAGTGATGGTTTGGAGCACTGTCTTGTCTCATGCTTACAGTCTAATTCAGCTTTTGGTAATGAGCAATTAGCATTTTGTACTGAATGATGTGGAGGGGAATGCAGGTATTTTTAATGAATAACACATATATACCAGGGCCCAAACTCACTGGTTGAATTTGCTGTGGAACTTTGTGACTAAAATAAATAAGAGAAGTATTTAAAAATCATAACATGTAGGTATTTTTAGGATAAAATGTTTTCTTTATGGAAATAACAATTTGATTTGACTTTTTTTAAACTGAAGCACTTAGCATTTTTTGTTTCCAAATGATGCTTTCTTTGATGGATTGACCTAATCTAGAAAAATAAGAAAGGTAAGAAAGGTTTTAAATGAGTTCCAAATGATACTCAGCATTTCACTTTCAGACGAAGAAAATGTTTTGGGCTGACTCAAATGATTCATTTTTTTGGTGTTTGCTTCATTAAAACCAAATGAAAACCTTCAAGCTTCCCATTTTGCTTTGCTTTGACTCTTGTAAGTTTTTTTTTCCCCCTCCGCACTTATTATGCTTGGCCATGCTGCTGGAAAATGCAGTAATTCACTGAAGTGAATCACCACTGGTGACCTCTTTGAAAATACTTCTGGTGATACACCTCAAATGTCTCCAGTCTTTCACGTCTTTCCTCAGGTCTGAGCATTTGTTAATTAAGCATTGCCACACAGTGCCGAGGGAAGAAGTTATTACCATGAAATGAATGCAGGGTTTTATGTGACCTGACTGGAGATATCGGGACCATCAGTTTTCCAAGCAACGGGAAAGCATGAGATTCTTGGAATGTTTCCTCCTCACACTATGGTAAGCAATTCTGCATCACTACTGGGGTTATCTGTCCTTCTGAAGTGGTTGAGAACGCAGCCACTGCCAACAAACAGGTAACTTTGACTAAGAAATGATGTTTTCTTGTTCCTATGGATAAGTGACATGTTCCAAGCCCAACATGGGACATTTCGTAGAAGGTAATCAGGCACTGTGGTGCAAAAAAGGCTGAACTTTGTGTGGATGTGCAATGCAAACGAAACCGCAGCTTTGCCTTCCCCACCCTTGCACCAAAACTATGATGAGGTTTTGGAAAGTGTGCTCATATTTTCGTTTTCACTCCTCCAAGGTAGGACAAGAAGCAGGATGTGCTGAAATACCACAAAAGGCCGTCTGGTCTGGGTAGGTTTCCAGCATGCTTCTGCAGAGCTCAGGATGGCTTTTGTTAGTGAAGGGGTTTGGAGGTGGGGCTGAAACCTTTAACCAGCCGTGCCATCCGAAGTGTAAAAACTGAGTCTTCCTTGCGGGTGACTGAGAATGATCCTGGGTTGTAGATGTAAAGAGGGAAAGAGAAAATCTTCACTACTGAACTCATTTTATAGTTGAGCCCTGTCACCACTCAAGTCCTTATTGAGGCTGCAAAAACTTCTGCCTTCATTGAAATCAGGGTGATGTGGTTTAGTGGTGGACATTGCATTCCTGGGGTAAAGGTTGGACTTGATGATCTTAAAGGTCTTTTCCAACCTTGTTGATTCTATGATTCCATGATAGGGTGAATTTTACTCCTCTCTTGAAAAAGAGCAGAGGCTGGCCATCAGACAGGGACTGGCAGTCAGGGAGAATATAGCAAGATTATTTAATAGGAGAATTGCAGTCTTTTATTTGCATTGTTTCTTTTCCCTAGCTCCAAGCTTTGCATAACGTTTTGTTAAAACATCGTGTTGGGCTGCGGTATTGGTTTGACAAAAAGGCATTTATGTCAGGGTTTAGTGCAGCCCAGAAACAAGGTATAGTTGCTAGAAATGAAAACGAAGGGTAGGCAGCCTCCAGAGAGCCCAAAGTTTAAACAAATTACAAGTATTTCTCAGGTGAATTTGGAAAGGATGCTCTGTGATGCAGAAGAGTGGCCATGAGTCCTCTGTGTTCACACTGTCTTGGGTATTGTAAGGAGCTTTCTTGTGAAACTGTTTGCCAAACCAGAAGACCTAAATTGAAATGTGTTGACAGAAAGAATCTTACTACTTATTTATAATTTAAATACATCTTGAGGCAGGCTATGAGATGATGCGGGTAAGTCATAATCCACTCTTCTTCCTTCTTCCCTATGTCCTGGAGCTCCTTCCAGCACTGGCCAGGGCTACCTGGGCATTTTTGGGTGTTGATATTGATGGGCATCATCCCTTCACCCTGCATTTCAGAGCAGACGGAAAAGGTGCTGGGAACTTGGCAGGATCAGCCTTTCACCTCATGCAATCCTATGACCCTGAAGGAGCCCACACACAGATTTGTTCCATAACACATAACAAACAACTTCGTTTTACTTAAAGGGAGGGAGATGAGCACTTTGAACAGATGATGCATTAAATCAGGGCTGCCAACTGCACCTTGATGCGAGTGCTTAATGCCAAGATCTGTCTATCTATCTATCTAATCTTTTATATTCCCAGCAATTCCTGCTCATCTACCAATCCATCTCTCTTACTTTCTCTCTGTACGTATCTTCCTTATTTCAAACTCTTTCTGTCTATCTGTCAGTTAATCTAGCTACTTATTTTTATGGCTGTCATCAGAATAACATCTGTTATGGGGTTTTAACTGTGCTGGCAAAGGACACATTGCAATTCCCTTGACAAAATTACAGCTGCATGAAAATCAAGCCCCAGTTTAACTTGACTGAAATCAAGTGAAAACAGTAGGTTTTATTGTCCAGTGGTCAGAGCCTGAAGCTGGGGTTTAGGGGCTGGAGGATCTAAGGTCTGCAGCCCTGCTGTGGGATCATCTCCTTGCAATCTTGTTCCTCCCTTCATAAAAGCTTTTCCCCTTTTTCCCATTTCTACAGTCACCAGGTTGCTATGGATGTCATAAACAGGTTGCTATTTTTTCACTTAGAAAACTGTCCCATGGGCTTTGTGGCACGTGCAGATTGGTTCTTAGGGACATGGTTTAGTAGGATTTATCAGTATTAGGGTTATGATTGGACTCAATGATCTTAAAGGTCTTTTCCAACCTAAACCATCCTATGATTCAATGATCTCAAGGTGTGTCCGAAAAGAAATGACATCTTTTTTTCCCCATGCTCTGTCCTCACATGTGAGAGGTACCCTACTCATATAGGGAGGGAGCTGCCATTTTTCGTTTTAGCTCAGTGCAGGTAATTACTTGTACTGTCTCCTCTGAAAAACAATAAAATTTAAAGATTTTTTTTTTCCTATTTATTTTTTCTTTTCTCTCATCTGAAAAAAAAAATAAATTAATCTGACCCTTTTTCTTCTCCCATCATCCCTTCTTTCTTGTTTGTGCCCATGTTTTACTCTTTGTGTATAGTAAAACGTGCTTAGCTTACTTGGATTGTATTCACATGCATTAACTTCTACAGCCTGCAGCGAACAGCGAAAACCCATCCTAGTAGGGAAATAACAGCAGCTGTGCATTGGCTGGTAAAGGCAGAGGGAGAGTTTCAATGTACACAAGGAAATCGAACATCTGATTTGCCTAAGACTAGACTGTGCTAATTTGTTAAGTGAATAGATAGATGAGAAACAAAAATATGCCTTAAAGCATCCAAGGGTAGTTACTGCAGAAGCCAGTACCCAAAATGGGTCAGATCCAAAAGGGAAGCCGGCAGAGCTCATCGGCTGCTGCTGGAGTTGGTCTTGATCAAAGGGTGGATGAAAAGCAAAAATTCATCTTCTCCATGAAACCACAGCCCCTGCATTTGAAAGGCAGCAGGGAGCCACCTGGCTCTAAGGTGTGCTCCAGATGCGATGGTGTATCCAAGGATGTGCACAGGAACCCCCAGGTCTCCCAGAAACCTAGGATTATTATTTCTTTCAGGATTTAACATCCATATCAGCCTTCCCAGAGTTTGGCAGGGAGGTTCTGGTGGAGAAGCATAGAGTAAGGCAGATGGGAACACGATCTCATTTCCTTTCCTTTCCCAGTGAAGTGCTTGCCACTCTTGCAGTCAAAACTTATATTTCCCAAGGGAAATGAAATCAGTGGAAGTCTCTGGGACTTTCCCCCTTTGTTACCTATGAAAGAAAACAGTCTTTAGGTCTGCACTCAAGAAATATGATCACCTCCAGCAGCAGAGAGAGACTTGATATTAGCCATCGCATGAATGTACACACACTTGCGACGTGTATGTGTATGTATATACATATATGTGTATATATATTTGTGTGTATATATATGTGTATATATATATGTGTATAAAAATCCATCTGAGTAGTTTTTCTATGTCAAGTAAATACCTGGGATTCCCAGGATCAGATAGTTTGACGAAACATACTTTTGCTAAGCATTTGCTATTTTCTCGACCAATTTGATTTATTTAGCTAACAATAAGGAGTGATCTCTGAGCAAGAACAAAAATAATCATTTCTCAATGTGAAAAAGCTCTAAAATAATAAATGCCAAAAGCACGCTGAGATGAAAGACCTGAGGTGGTTGTCCTGGAGGAAGGGAAGCTGCTTTGTGGAAGTGCAATAATATTTTCCTTGCCTTAAGACTATGAAGGCTTTTCTGTTCAAGGTTTCCCCTGGAGCTTTAGTAGGATATGGCTGTGTTATTACACCTTTGATAGCACACAGCCAGGCGATAGCTGCCTTAGCAGGTGTGTTAGGGGTTGTAGTGAAACTTTACAGTCAGGGCTTGTTTGCAGGAATCCGCTTGATTATGTCTTTAAACAGCACATCTATGTGGCAAGAGACAACAGCAAACCGATCCCTGTAGACAAGGTCCTGGGTGGCTCAGAAACATTGCAATGATCCCAGCTGAAGGTTATGTGAGCCCCCCAGGCTGCTGAGCTGAGTATCTATGAAGGCTATTGCCTCTGCTGCCTGCCTTTAGCTTGTTTCTGGGTGATGCCACTGAATGGGGTTGTACTGGTTATGATCCTTCCAGCGTTACTGAAAGGTGTCTAAAGACCTCCAGAGGGTGGTGGTATTGGGACCTATAGAGAGCAGAATGGAAGTAAGTATAATGTTTTCCTGGAAAAGTAGCAAATGCAGTAAATAGCATGGGAAGGAACAGCAGGGGTGGGAGAAGTCAATCTCTTGCTCTGACCCCAAAGTTTCTGAAGGCAGGTTCAGCTCCATTTCTTATGGGCTGATATTTGTCAGCGGTTCTTAAAACTTCCTGCGATTAGTGCACTCACCATTGGAAATAATTTCTCTTGTCTTTTCTAATGTCTCCAAGGAAAAAGCCAAGCCTTCACAGTATCCCTAAACCACCAATTACTTATTAGTTGCATGGTAAGCCCAGGAGAGTATGAGTTGCCCCTCCGGCAAACAGCAGTTACCCATTATGGAAAATAACAATCTGATTTTTGGATAACTGAAAGGGGAGGATCATGAACGAGGCTCTCAATTTGTCAGAGAACTGCCAACCATTTTATAGCTGGGAATGGTATCTCTTTAGATGGCAAACCACAAGGGAAAAATATGCAGCTATCAAAGGGGTTCGTGAACCTAGATACATCACTGGGATTGCTGTTTTTCCACTGGGCATTGGCAGCTCTCTGGTCTTCTACCGTAAGGGATATCCAGTGAGGGCCAATGAGATATGAGCTTTGAATGTGGGTGTTGGCTGAGTGAGGACTTGGATCTTCAATGGGAAGAACTACAAGACTTTGCCTTGCTGACAGGTCTATGGGTATTGTTTTAGACTCTTCATAATCATATTTACCAAATTTATTAACTGGGTAAAAGAAGCTAATAGGCATCTTTGCTCTTGCAGACCCATCTTGTCTAAGAGCCATGAGTGCTTCCCATTTTGTAAGTGACTTTCTGCATACCCCCTTTGCCCATGACCTCCCAAGAAGAGGTGGCTTGTCCACTTGTTTGTTTTTCTCCTGGATGTGATGGTGGTGTATTGTCCTCCTCACCATGATGTGAACATGTGCTGTAGGAAAACCCAAATCAACTGATTTTAATATATTACATGGATATCCCTGTTGACATTTCTGATTCCTTAGAATAATTCCCAAATTAACTGCTAATGAACGCAACAGGACTCAGTAGAGTTGTTACCCCTTTTATAGCATATTATCCAAAATCCCCTTCAAGTCACAAGGAAAGTCCTTGATGGCTCTGGATGGGAGCCCGTGTCTCTGCAAGGCCTGTTTCTCGTTAAGGAATGACCCTACTTGGCTCTGATTAGACTACATCTTCACTGCCTTTCTTCTGTTCCCCATCCTACCTCTTCAGCTGAATTGTTTATCTTTCTTTGAGTGCTCCTACTCCCCTTTGTGCAGTCTTCCCTTCCTTTGGGACACAAAGCTACTGCTGACTCTTAGCAGTGTGAAAAATGTAGCTGTATATTTATGGCAGTATTTGGAATCAGAGTTTTTGTGCATTAACTGGCTTCATCATGGGATGGCCACTCAGGGTTTTGTTGCTAAGCTGTATCTGTGGTGGATGAATGTGGAAGAGACAATGAGTTCTTGTGGCCATGGTCACTTCTTGTCTGCCATCCACCTAGTCTTTGTCACATTATCTCTGAAACCCCAATGGGTCAAATGGCCAAATAACAGATCCTACTGCACCCGTTCTCCAAAAACATCCTGCCGACTCCAGTCTTCCCCAGGCTCTTGCTACAGCACCGAGATTGGCAAAGTCCTGCAAGCCATTTTGTAGATCTAAACGATTGTACAGCCCTCATTTTGAAGGCTCCCCAGTGTTTGTTTCAGGTATGCCAAAAAGAGAGGGTGCGGTAAAGGCTTCGGTGAGTTGGCACCCACTGACTTGAGTCAGTACTTTCAAGCCCTCAATTTTGCAGACAGTGGAACCTGGAGCACTGGCTCTGCTCACAGTCTTCCTCCTTCTCCTCCTCCTTCCTCTCTTCGTCTGGAAGCTGGTGCATGTGAGCATGGAGTGCTGACGGGAGCCATTGTGATGGAAACTGTCTTGGTTGGCAGGGTGAGATACAAATGAGACACCCAGATAGCAAGAAGAACCCAGAGCTCCTCACAGGATTGGGATGGCCATTGGGTCATGCAAGGCCCTCATCTTTGAGAGGACATAGTGGGCTTGAATTGTACCACTTGACTAGAAGGTATTGCCACTTTACAAGAGTGACATGATAACCATCTAGAGCTGTCTACGTGTGCAGGGTTATCTTTGGCAATACCAAGTGTGGAACCAACAGCACTGAGATAACAGTGTCATGGCTATGTTTATAACAACTAGTGACGGGGCAAAGTTGAGCTCAGGTTAAACTACATATCAGAAAGGACCTTCTTTGCTGTGAGAGCTTATGGGCAGTGAAGCAGTTATCAAAGCACACTGAAGAGTTCGTCGTAGAGAGTGTTTAAGACTGGTAACATACCAATCCCACCTCATCTGTCTGCCTGACCCAGCATGCCTTTTCCTTCTTTCTGACATACTAACTCATCTGAGATCACCCAGATCTCAATGACAGTAGATTGGGGAGGCCATGCAACCTTGGCCTCCAACCAAAGCAAGATTCTTCCACCTGCCCTACCTATACCACACACAACAAAGAGATGACTGTTCACAGTCATTCCCCCCCTCCCTCCCTAATTTTTAATCCTGAAGTAAACATGATGCAGCTACAAGAGGGGTGGTATGCAGACGCTGGGCCAGGGCTGGCTTCCACCATGGTGGTAGGAACGGGAATTCCACTGCAGGCTAAGGAGAAGGGAGAGCCCTCCAAGCTAACGTGATGTGGGAGGTCTAATTCCTACCATCCCAGGCCTGATTTGTAGGCAACATATTATTTCACTGGCTTTCACGATGGTTTTTATACCTTAGGTTTTTTTTGGGGGGGGATTTTTTCTCTTTCTTTTTTTTACATGAAAGCAGGAGTGAGTGGATTTTTGCAGGGAAATTATAATGAAAGCTGATGGGTGCTTGTGTAGGCTTGTAGAGGGTTTGCACACAGAAAGCAAGCAGGGGCTGGAGGGAATAGCTGAATGCCCAAGGAAGGTTTAATTAACATATAGAGAAAAATCTAAAGGTTATACCTAGCCCCAATTCAGTGAAAGACAAAAAACGACTGTTCTCAGAACATACCTCAGCAGCAAACCCTGTCGCACCTGATGCAATGCTTCCCTTCTGGGCCACCCACCTCCAAGACATGATTATGCAGTGAGAAAGGAGCAGAGCTTTGCACTTTCTGTTATCATGGTCCTTCTAAATTATACATGCGTAAGCGTTCAGACACGGCCGCAATGAGCATGGTACACATCCAGGGGAAGTGAGATTCATCTGAGAATCTCCTACTGCTTGGCAAGCACTTCTTAACTCAGCTTCCCAACACCCCCGTGAGGAAAAATGTGTCGAAACCCATTTTAAGTATTAATATAAAGAAACAAAAAGCCCAACAAACTTAAGCAAGCAAAGTGATTTGCTCAAAGCCAAACAGCAGGTTGGTGTGAAACAGCTTGCCTTAAAAACCCAGAATAAGGGATTTTGCCCTTTGTCTCTTCACATGAGGCCACGTTCCCACGTTGCTCTGTGTTTCTACAGAAACTACAACAGGGGGGTCCCGTTCCGTGACTCAGGGGCTTGGTCCAGATCCAGAGAGCTCTGTTTCTATGATTACTCCTCCTTTATGTAAAATGGCCCTTGTATGGGCTCATCTTGCTCAGCTGTTTGGCGCTGTTCCTGGGCCTGACTGCTACCATGGGGTAGGACTGCAGGATCACATTTCCATTTTGTTAGGAGACGCGCTTTCTCAGGATGTGTGGAGGTCTGGTTAATTTCAATAGGAAGTCTGCTTGAACCAGAGCTGCAAGCTTAGAACTACTGCACTATTATTATTAGCATTAATATTCATTGCAGTAGTGCGTCGGATTCCTAATCAGTGATCTGAGCTCGGAAGCAGTAATTGTCCTTTGTGATTTCAGGTCTAGATCCACCAAAGTTTAACTTCTAATTGCGTACTAATGTTCATAGGGTTATTATTGAAGCAGCTGTAAGTTGGGAACAAAACTAGCTTTGCAGGCCTTGGCTGAAATCTCTGCACTACAGCACCCTTCCTTAGCATCCTGGTGCAAAACTGTTCTCCATGAGAAGACCAGTGAGAACCCGCCATCCTGTGCATGCTTCATACAGCAGGATCAAGGCCTCTGTTAATGACAAGGCTTGACAATGGGATGAGACCTACAAAGACAGGGAGAAGGAGGTGCCGAGGGTGTCTTGTGATTATGCTGTTAACGCGTGTTTCTCCACCATGCAACAAAAAGGGGAAGAAAATCAGCTAGACTACAACAGGCATCCTTGTGCTGCCCCCAAACTGCAGCATCATTTACAGCCTCACTTGGAAACCCTCACAAAGTTTTATTAACATCTACTCCTCCATGCACAGTGATATTTTATGCACAGAAACTCAGCTTCACCTCCCTCTTCTACCTTCTCCTTTCTTGTGTGCATGCTGATTCTCTCCTTTTTTTTCCCCCTCTATTTTTTTCATGGTTGCCTAGTAGCTATCAATTGCATTCTGCCTTATCAGATTGTGCCTAGTTACAATCTTTCTCTATGTGCCGAGGGCAGCCCACCATAAGAACATATGGAATATTTTTGTGTGCGTTGTTGGTTTTTTTCCTTTTCTTTTTCTCTTTCTCTTTGTTCTTTTTTGGTTTTAATTTTAATAGACTTAGTTTTGTTCCCAGTTTTGTTGCCATTCAGATTGTCTTTTGTCTCCAATTAAAGCTGACATCCACAACCGGGGAGCTATCAAAAGAATGAGGTGAATTGAGGAAGGTTGTACGGTTTGAGGCCTTTGGGGCCTTTTTCAGCTGAAAAAACCTCCAACAAGCCACATTCTCAGCTGGATTTAGCACTCCTTCTGACTGAGAAGCCTGTGTTCAGCCCATGTAATATCTAAATTGCCTTTTGGAGATGCCTACATTTCTCCTAACTGAAAGAAGAGAGAGCCTCCAAAACACAGCCATATGAACAGCAAAAAGCCACACATCCAGCATGCTCTTCTCGTTCTGTTTTACTATGCTGGCTTTGTTGGATGGGACAAAAAGGGAAAGTCAATGACACCTCTTGATTCAATCTAGACTCTTCCTTGAGCAGTGACAAAGGAAAGCATGCTGCTTTTGGCAAGGCATGACTCAAGGGCTAAATGAGGGCTGTTGGGCTGCCTGTTGCTGAGCTCCTTGCAAAGTCTAATTTTCAGTGTAGGTGCAGATCAGTGTTTCACATGGGATGCAAGCAAGGAGGAGTTGGCCATTTTGGTCTCCTTCTGCCTCCTTTCCAATGGAAATCTGGCTCATGCTTTATGTCTAGATGTGTGTGCCTGATTGTGTGTCTGTCTGCCTGGTAACTTCAGAAGCCATTAGCCAAATTCAATCACATTTGACAGCAGGAATAGAGATTTAAAGATATACAGCTCCTGTAAGTTGTAGGAAGCAGGGAGCAGACTTGAGCTGAAGGTTTCGTTGAAAGGCAGCAGGGTGAGGTCTGCCCTTGTTAGATATTAGAGAATCCACACAGGAAAGATGTTTTGAATGCCTTACCTGCAGGAACAGCTTTAATCAGTTTATGCCCAATCAAACACCACAGAAATCACCTCCTGTTTCTGTTTTCTCTGTGGCATCTAAGAATTCACAAACACATGCTTAAGCTTTCTCCTTTCCTTTCCTTTCCTTTCCTTTCCTTTCCTTTCCTTTCCTTTCCTTTCCTTTCCTTTCCTTTCCTTTCC
>WYDI02013257.1:20370-22553 GCA_009867235.2 Psittacus erithacus | reverse complement strand
AATATATATGCATTTGTCAAAATCAGCTTGTTCTGGGAGTGATAGCTTCTGCTAGGAGAAAAGTTTCAGCCTCTCACTACAAAGATGTGCTTCTCCAAGGCTGCTATTGCTGCAGCAGTTAACAGACACTGTGGCTTGCTCTTACGTTTATTCATCTATTTTTGTATTGCCTACTTTGTCTTTCTTAAGCAGGAACTGGGTTGTCTGTGTTCTTGTGTACGTGTGTACATCATGCTGTCATCTGGAGGAAGATGCAGGTACGCATATTAAGGAGCAGAACACACAGAATTTATACCTGCAGTTAATTAAGGCTGTGATTATTTGGGAGCTCAAATGATGTCATGCCAAAACAGAAGCATCTTTCCACAATCAGAGCCCAGGAGAGCCAAGTAATCTGAAAATTATACTGCAGGAATCATAGGTAATCAGTAGGCTAGTTTATCACAACAGGGCAAATTAGGGTAGAGCTGCTTTTGCTGACTAGAAGCTCTCCTGAAATCACAGGAAAATACAGGGAAAAGCACAAGGGTGAACCAATGATGCATCACAGCTCAACATGCAAAGGGCTGGGGCAGAAAGACAACAAGGAGATCGCTGCTTCCCATTTCCCAACTCTAAATTATTCTGAAGTTTAAACGATACATAATTAGGGGCATTTGAATGCCAGTTGGGCATAGACATTGCTTAGTGTAAATTATATTTAAACAAAAACAACTGAAGGGCTGCACTTTATTTCAATACATACATACATTGAATGACCCAGCTAGACATGCTAACACACACAATAACATTTTATATTGCCTTCAGAAGCCGGATCAATTGTTAATTCTACCATATGTTCAAGCATATTCTGTTACATTAGTGTCTTCAGAAAAGCTCTCGGAATAGGAGGGAATGTGTGAAAACATGCATGCTGTGCCAGTAAGTAGTTATTTTATGTTTGTAATTTTAGTTTTACTGACTTTGGGCCTAATCCAGTACAGAGAGCCACAGCAACGCTAGGCTTGCGCTACTCAGAACCATGGTGAAGCCCTTTGGGGTTACCTGGACTGTTCAGCATGGAAGAAATCCAGTGTTCATCTCCCATGGGGCTGGTGGGCAACCAACACCTCAGGGGTGCAGGATGGTGAAGGGAGAGCTAATGGGATACATTGCTCTCTTGGTGTCTGCTGGTGGCCTTCCTAAATTCACAGCTCCTCTCAGAGCAGGCTTTTGGCCATGGTCCATGCTAGCTTGACCAACAACACTCAACAGCCAAGCAATTCCTCCAAGGGTTACATTAATGTAAAATTAAATAGCTTTGTTAGTGGTTTATGTGTGAAGGTCTACATGGTAACCGGATGCAGCCTTGATCATACAGCCATGGGTGTAGGAGCCCACACCAAGGATGTTCATGAGCCCATCTGTCTCATCGGTTGGGGACACCACTCCGGCATAGCTTCCTTCTCCCAGGTAACACTTTACATCCCTACCCCCAGCCATGTCTGATGAGCCCAACACGTGATACAGGAAAGGTGAGCTGGCCCCTACAGCAACCAAACCCCTTTCCCCTCCAGGAAAGCCAGTTCTGGACACTTCAACCCAATAGTGCCTGTGTTGATAGGACAAGGGGTAATGGTTTTAAACTACAAGAAGGTAGATTCGGACTAGATATATGGAGCACATTGTTTATGCTGAGGGTGGTGAGACACTGGCACAGGCTGTTCAGAGAGGTGGTAGACGGCCCTATTCTTGGAAACATTCAAGATCAGGTTGGACAGAGCTTTGAGCAACCTGTTCTCACTGCAGACATCGCTGCTCATTGCAAGGGGGCTGGATTAGATGACCTGTAAAGGTTCCTTCCAACCCAAACCATTCTATGATTCTAAAATGAATACTTAGAAATGATTGAAGAGAACACAAAATTTCGCAGCGATGCAGAAGCGGGGGGGCTGCCCCTAGATGATGTAAAGGTACTGTGTTGGAAAAGCTATAAGAGGCTCTCTGATAGTTCAAAGATGATATGAGAGGCAATTAATTTTGCTTTCTACCCTGATGTGGCATACCAGGGAGCTGATCTGCATAGGAAGGGCAGCAGGGAAACCCACATCCGCACAACTGTCTGAATCATCCTATAGACCTCCACAGGCAGGAACGGTGGAAGTTGCTCTTAGATCATTTCCCAGACAGCATAAAGCGCGCAT
>WYDI02013257.1:7870-15370 GCA_009867235.2 Psittacus erithacus | reverse complement strand
TTTCGTTTTATACTGTAGCTCAATCTCGCTTCTCTCCTAATTATTTATAATCATTCTGGTTTACATCTGAATCTCCATTATTTCGAAGTTATGTGGTTTGGAGAACAGACACGGATAAAATTGCAGCAGCCAGTCACTAAAAGGGAAGGTGCTGAAGAAAACTCTGGTAATTAAAGAAATGTCGCTGAGGAAAAGATGGATCTGTTCCCATACCTGGATATACAGCAGATAAGTGTGCATGAGCATAACCCAGAATAAAACTTAAGATAGCTACAAATCAAAGAAGGTAAAATTCCATTGGAATTCTGGAAGTCCTTGAAGCAGGAAATTCCCATAATGAAACCACAGCTATTCAGGATTATAGGAGAAAAAAATTAAATCTCTAGAATTATTTATAGCATTTTTCACAGAGATGGAGCAATACCCCAGTCAGGGCATCTGCCCAGCCTAAAGCCAATCTCCAGTAGGAAGAAACAAAGTTTTGTTGGTGGTTTTCCTATCATTGACTTTCCCTAACCCATGTGAAGCCCAATGACCATCAGACATCCAACCACTGCCCGCCTTAGGAGATAGCAGGGTGCTGGCTGAGCACCACAAAATCACTCCCCCACATTTCCCCATACCTTCAGCTACTCCCAGCAATTATTTGTCACCAACAGAACCGAGCCCAACCTAAGTTTGCTTTTCATTTTCCCATGATAGATACATATATAGCTTAATAACCCTGCTTGGATTAGGCAAGGGAAGCTTGCAGCCCACCAGCATCTCGTGAACCACAGAAGAACTGCACAAACATAAAGAGGAAATCCTAATCAAATTTGGATTGGTGAAGAGCATTCCTGACAATCCACACAATACCAAGACCAATTCAATTTTAGGGGTTGTTATTCAAAAGAAAGGGCACTCACATCTATCCTTTGTGCATTAATAACCTCACTCAAACTGAAGGATCGTGATTTTTTCTTCTCAGATTGGGGGTTTTGATAGGTGTCCTTGTTTGCTTTATAACTAAACTGAACGCTCTGTGCAGCCACGGGGCTGGGAAGCAAACCAAGTGCTTGTTTAAGATTTGCAGTAGTGAATTCACCTTTTAAATGAGAGCACCACGTTCTTACACACCGCCAGATTAACTTCTCCTAGCACACATGTCACAGCAAACTGAATTTCACCCAAAAGTGAGGCTTGGATGTTTGCTTTGTAGCTTCAGCTTTGCTTTCACTTTGCTTCAGACCTTCAGCTTTTGGGTTAATTTTTCTTCTGATGTTCTTTAATTTATTATTATTTTTTTATTAAGAAAACTTTCGCAAAGTGCAGAGGGAGTTTCACATGGAAGCCCTTGTTTGTGTTCCTACTTTCTGAAAGCCTCCTTAAACACTGCGGGAGGATTAGGCCAGGTTTCTTTATTTCCTCTCCTACTATTTCTTTATCATTAAGGCCAAGGAGTTTTTAGGCAGCAGAAGCCTGCTAATCGCTTGCCCCAGCCCCCATGGCTTTGTTTCTGTCAAAATAGCCCCTTTCAGCAGCCGCGGAGCGAGCTGTCTGGGCAAATGAACTGCTCTTTCTCACCAGATGTGTAACCGTGTTTCGTCTTTCACGAGAGACAAGCTGGAGCCGACTCCTTCCGCTAGCTGGGCCTATGCTACATGTCTTACAACAACACAAATGTAAGCCCCTTCCTTTCCACACATGTTAAACTCATTTCCTAGTGAATTATTGGGAAAACACAGCACTATCCTCGCCGCCGCGCTCAGATGCTGCAGTTTGCTCTCCGCGCTTCTGGCACCGCAGCCACGCGATGATGGGCTCTGTATAATTTTCTGGCTGTGAAACTTTTGCTGAAAGTATCACAGATTCCTTCTTTTTATTCCTTATTTTTTTTATTATTTTTGGGTTTAATTTGCCTCCAGCCTCTGCACACCAGGGTCTCCAAACCCTGCGGAACAAACACCTCCCCTTTCCACCTAACAAATGCTATTTACACTCTGGATTTTATTCCATCTCGGAGAAATAAGGAGAGTTTGTTCGATCACAAAATAAAACCAAGATCCGAGCCAGCTACGTTCTGTTTCAGCTGAGCCGATATACACCAAGGAACTGTTTCTTTTTCCTCAGCTTAAAACGGTAACGAACCAAAACAGTTAACAGAAAAAGTCAAATCACTGAATCTCATAAAACCCCGAGTACCCCTCAGCCTGTAAAATCCCCCAGCTTCAGGTTTTCTTTTTCCCTGAAAGAGCAGTTACATCTTTATTTTCACAGGGTATTAATAATGCCAATATAACGTCCTATTATACACAGCTTCGACCACAAGCATTTTTGTGAGATTTGCTGTTAAGATAAACAAACAAGAGGAGCTTGTCCGCCGGCAGCCCGACCCCACTGAATGGCTTTCATTTTCCTGGAGCGCGAGCTGCGGCCAGGGCTGCCAAGCACAGGTTGAGCTCCCACGTCCCCTTCCCCTCGCCCCGCGTGTCAATCACCCCCTGGCATCCCCGGTGACAATTTCCATCCTCCCAGCTTGGAATTTCCACCTCCTCCAACCCGGTAAAGTGCTTTGCCCCAGCTCTACGAGTAACCCAACGCCGCTGCCCCTGGCCCCCCAGCATCCCTCTGTGTTAGAAAAGGGGCTTTATTAAACCCATTTCTACCACTTTGTGTTTCACAGGTTGTTTTTTTTTTCATTATCTGATGTCTGAGAGTAATTATTTACTTCCTGGAAGCTCACGTACCAGAACTCTGGGTTTGAAAGATTTTTCCATAACCTAATCCAATTCATCAAAGGCATCCTAACAAAATTACAGGCTCTGGCAGTATCTTTGCTTTTCACCTGATAAGGCTGCAACAGAAGCCCGGGATGGTTTGTATCAGGGTACCTCCTGTAGTATAGTTTTTGACAGCTTTGCTTAAATCCCTTCCCCCTCTTTTCCTCTCTCACAAAAGCATGCGATCTGATTCTTCCCTCCTACTACGGCTTTGCCATGCTTTGAGCTTCAGACAAACAAGCAAGTATTAGATAGGGGTGGGGGAAAGTGGTGCCAGGGCCTCATTCAGCGTATCTGGATTTACTGGAGAACACTGGTCCTGATGGCTCCGCTGGCACCCCAGGTACCGCCACGGCTCTGTTGGTTGTGCCCCAACTAAGAGGTGGGATTAAGAGGGAACAACACAAACGCTGCGACTTTGATGACCCATAGAAAAAACAGAAAAGAGAGAAGGAAGCACATAAAAAGTCCCATTTCTGGGATGTTGGTGATCCTGGTGCCACTGAATGACACGGATAACTTTGATTTGCCGTTTCCGTTTCTGCACATATGTGTGTTTGGAGCAGCAATGCATGCTCCACAGTGTCCTCTCCTTCCAACACCAACCTACTGCCCCATCCCTTGCAGCTATAGCCATTAATCTACAACATCCCACATTCCAAGAGGGAAGAATAGAAAATAAAGGCAAAAATAATCAATGTCAGGTTTCTGATAGAATTCTTCCAACAACTGGTTACTCAGGAAAGTTGTCATTTTTTAATACACTATGAACTTGGTAGCGCCAACAGGACAATGAGAGCAGAAGAGCACTGAGCTATTTTAAGGCCTATTCTTCCAGGAGTTGGGAGAGCATCTTAAAGAAAAAAATAAGAATTTAAACCAAAAATGACACCGGAGTGGTCTGTTTTCCTGGCGTTATGCAGATGAAATGACAAGTTGTCATTTAAGAAGTTAATAAACAGTCACCATTTTGCAGGTTATCCAAATGCTACTGAATAGAAAACCTTGGATCCCTAAATGATGTGTAATTAAAATTATTTAAAAAATCCTCCTTGACAGGCCAGGGCTTAGCCAAAATGTAAATGACATTAAAGAAGACAATGAATTTAATTTTATTTAATGTCCCTTTTTGCAGATCCTCATTTACATAGCATTTTTAACAAAAGCGTTGACCTTATAAATGCTGGCATTTGTACAGCTTCTGCAGAGTTGGATTTAATCATGCTTTCGCAAAGCCATAAGGGAAAAAGCTTTAAGTTCTCTGGTTGGATATGGAGTAGGAATAAAAACATTGGGACTGGTCAAATGTTTATCCTCCTTGCTTCTGAAAACAACCTGACAAGAAGATGTAAAGGTCTAGGGAATAACCCATTGCTGTTTGTAAGGCTTGGTAATAATCATACATAATCGTTTGGAAATATAGCTAATAAAAAATATAATGAGTGTTCAGCAAAATCGGCATTAGGCCCAAATTACATGATATTAATACTTGAACAGGTGCAGAAAGGCGCTTTAAATGAGGTAAATGAATAAAATGTCCCAGAGCACAACTGTGTGCACTGACAAAAAGTCAATCACATGAATAATTCAGCGGCCGGGACTGCCAGCAAAGGTCAGCGGCTCTCACCTTTGTGACGGGAAGTGAAAGGAAACGCTGCTGCTGACGAAAAAATACCCCCCCATCGCCCTCCAGCCGCAGCGCCGAAGGTGTAAACTTGGAGTAGGAAGGAATTAAAGCACTGCAGCGGCCAGCCGGCATTCAGGACCCCCCCAGACAGCGCAACCGGGCAACGTGGTGAGGGGAAATGCTCTGAAATTCCAGGCAGGGAAAGGTTAAGGGGGGTGGCTCCCACCAATGCCAATTATCCACAAAACCTGAGGTCAGCCCAAAAGTATTTTAAGAGCCTACGGGATTGAAATTCTGTAACAGCTGTTAAATATGACAAAACTTTTTATCCATCCCCCCCCCCCCCCAACTACAGCTATTCCAAACTCTGTATGAAAGAAATGGGATAAGCAGATGTCTGGCTTCCATACAGGAAAGTAGGACACACTTGGAATGATAAGTCTCCTAAACTCTATAGAATAATGCCAGATTTATTGGGGAGGGGGGTATTTACTACCCGTGGAGATGCCAAGTAGCAGTAGGACTGTGATGGTACCATCTGGAAACCCACTGCAGAGCACACGCTCGGCTATGCACTGCGAGCGCATCCATTCCAGGCGGGATGCGATCCGGATGCCCCAGCACCGCTCCTCACCGCTGCTGGCACTTTGGACCCCCAGTTTTTGGATACTCTCAAGCCCAATGAGGGAAAGAGAAGGCAAAAGGATGGATCTTCATGGGAATTTCCGTACCTTCTAGTGAAATATGTGATGGAGGAATTGTTTTAGCCCAGAGTGTGGTTTTGGTTTAGCAGTTACAGCGGCATCCTGTAATCATTTACAGCCCCTGGAATGTATGGGTGAAATAGGAGAGATTTATCTGTTCATAGTTGTGATATGTAGACAATGGGTGTTCCTAATGAGGAACATCTGCTTTTGTGTTTTCCCAGAAAACATTATTCCACTATGAAAATGATACTCCCATCCTTTTCAGCAACACCGCAAAGAAAATATGGGCCTTTTCCTTTCTTTTATTTGCTTTTCTTTTGGGTCAATCGAATTTCCCAGAGACACTTTTTTTCTGTGGCATCTTTTTACTGACTGCGCTGCAATTTATGGTGGGCTGGTTCTTTCCTCCATGAGTGACTGTGCTGTATGAATAGCCCCGATATGCCAGGAGATACTTAAAGGCATACAGTAATAAAAGTGCACACACTCAGCCACGCTCCGTGGGAAACATCCAGGCGACGTAAATAACAATTCTCCATGAATTAAAAGGTCGCCGAGGCTGTGACACACAAAACTCCTTCCAAGGCCTCTGCTTTGGGGTTTACATTTAAAGCTCACTGCAGGATTCAGATGTATAATTCCAGAAGTTTATTTAAAATACCTTAATTGCTAATGAATTATTATTCCTGAGGTGCAGAAGAAGGGGGTTTTTCCCCTTCCTGTTTTTTTTCCCTGGTGCTATAAACAATTCAGACTATCAGAGACTCCTAGTGTGGGCTGGAACTAACGGGTGGCCATAGATCTCAATTCAGGGTTGAATTATTGGTTCATATCCTGAGGACAAATATGCCTTATCTGGTCAAAAGCTGCTAAATGTATCCAAAGGACAAAAGGATCTAGTGAAGCATATTGCAGATAATTCTATTTTTTTTTCAAGCCAGCTAACCAAGCGGTAACACTTCCTGTGGGAAACTGCAAATTGACCCTCAAATTGGATGGGGAAACCTTGTCCTGGGATGCTCAGGAGGAAAAGCAAACCCAAAATCCAACACTGACAACAAATTTAGGGAACAAACTATTAACAGGCGGGTCCAGCAAGCACAAATATCTGGCATTTAAACCCGACGGCAGTGGTTTTGGAGGAGGTTTTCCCATCCATGCTTCCCTCCTGCAGTTTGCTCACAGCAAACAGTCCAGTCAGTTTTCCAAAGCACATCTTGGGAGGAATTGCTCTGCGCTGACCTCCGCTCCAAGCCCCACACAGGACGCAGCCCAATGCCCCCAGGATCTGACGTGCTAAGTGACACCTCTGTTTGGAAGGCTAAAAGAGACGCCACTCTCATAAACAGCAAAGCTTGGAAATTCCTGATGTGGAAGGTGATTAAAATTCCTATAAAATCATCATATCTTTAAATTTAGAAGCACGGCAGATTTTCCATCAATAATTAAGATCTCTAAAGCATTTATGCTGGGCATAAATGGAGTTTCAATCTTCCTTATTCAAATAAACATGATAAACCCATTAACCAAATGTTTTCTGATTTCTTTTTATACCTTCTCATGCTTCTGGAATATCAAATTATAACACACTTCCGATAGTTGGGGGGGAGGGATGGAAGCCCTGACACTGTGTAGCTCATTTCAATTTTACCAGGACCACCCTTCACAGAACGGATATAAATCATCTCGCAGCCATTCCAGGATGTTATTATGGATATATCATTATAATCCCTAATCATGGAACAGTGTTATGTGCGCGGCGCAGTGGCGTACTTGTGGACTATCAGCATCAACTACTTGTGCATTTCTTAGCGTACGTTCAACGATCATCCTGACCGTGGCTCTGAGTTAAAGTCCGACAAAGAACATCACAGCCAAATATTATTCCAGTTTTCATTCCCAGTTAATTTTCATCGCATTTTGTAGCCACGCTTTAAGGCACTTCCCTGTTTGCCTTTGCAAAAGTCACACATGTCTTTGGAAACTCCGAACAATGAGCACACACGTAATCCAATCATAAAAACTGTAACGCGCCGTCTTGCGTTCACCTTGCCGCCAAGATTCCTCCGCTTCCAACTATTCTTTTTAGCCAATAAAACAGAAATAAATCCAGCTCACCCGGCAACAATCCAGCGCTATATGATTTCCATAACTAAACCACTAAAGACAAATATAATGATATTGATTTTTGGGGGATGGTTCGAGTTCCATAAAGTGGTGAACTTGCTCTCGATTGCCTGACACAATCCCAGAGTGATGGCAACAACTGGTCAGCCCGATTTGATTACTAATAAGAGAGATGTCCCTTCTGTCAGATACCTCACATTCTCCGCTAAGCAAACAGCTATTCCAGCTAGTTAAACATTAGCATTGCTCTCCACTGGTGGTGCATATTTCTTTAGGC
>WYDI02013255.1:0-26616 GCA_009867235.2 Psittacus erithacus | reverse complement strand
AGCGGCGGCTACAGAAACACACTAGTACTCTTATTACAAAGATCACAAACTGTGCCAGATCCACACAGGGTACAATGTCCACACCATATTCCACTCTGACACGAATCATAACTGTGTTTATCACAAAGATTTGCTTCTTTATGCAGTATGTCTCTGAAGACCAGCAAGGGGCAATGTTTCTCTGCATCCTTCACAAATTTCATTCATTGTCCAGCTCCCGGGGCCTGAACCTTCAGATGACATCTTCTTGAAATACCTGCCCAAGTTAGAGAAAAACTGGGAAAAGGGAACTACTGCCAAAGCCTTATTTTGCCAGATGAAACTTCTTTAATGAATACTTTTAAAAAAGATGCATCTGTTAGATACACCAAGGTTTTCCAAATGGTGGGAG
Source organism: Psittacus erithacus (assembly GCA_009867235.2). Lineage (NCBI taxonomy): Eukaryota > Metazoa > Chordata > Aves > Psittaciformes > Psittacidae > Psittacus > Psittacus erithacus. The sequence continues at coordinate 26,225 of WYDI02013255.1, read as the reverse complement.
GTTTTAAAGTGAGGACATTGTAGTTGTCAAAGAGAATCCCATTATGCCAAAGTGGGTGCAGATTTCTGTCAATAAGAACTGAGCAAAGTTTTCTTCCGAACAGTACGTATGTCTTCTGTTACACCCCGTTTTGTCATCTTCATTGAACTTTGCATTATATTATTGAGGTAACTTGTTTTCTCTCCCCTCCTTTCCTCACCTTCAGGGCATATTTTTTTGGTTTTCGATTTCTTTATTAGAACAGTAGGGATACCGCTTTTCTTTCACTTTGCCATTTCTTTTTCCTTTTCTGTCAGTCCAGTTGGTAATACTTCAGATATACTGGGCATTGGCTCAGCAGGCACTAGGCAGGGAAGGTGCTAAAAATGAGAAGGAGGTTAGTTTAGGTGGGTTATGACACCACTTTCAGCATAAGGATGCAGATGCTACCGGGGACCACATCAAGAATTTTCTCGTTAGACTTCAGCATTGTTGTGGTTGAAGCTAAGCCATAAATCAGCCACTCAGTCTCTCACTCATTCCCCCCTTTCCTCCCTCAGCTCCTGGAGGGATAGGGAGGAGAATCGAAAGAGTACAACTCCCACAGATTGAGATAAAAACAGCCCAGTAACTAAAGTATAACACAAACCACTACTGCTACCACCAATAATAACAATGACAAGGGAAATAACAAGAGAAGAGAATACAGCCACTCACCACCCGCCTACTGATACCCAGCCCAACCCCCAGAGTGATCCAGCCCTTCTGGGTAACTGCCCCCACTTTATGTACTGGGCATGACATGCTGTGGTATGGAATACCTCTTTGGTTAGTTTGGGTCAGGTGTCCTGTCTCTGCTTCCTCTTGACTTCCTCTCCTCCCTGACAAAGCATGAGACTCAGAAAGTCCTTGGTCAGAGTAAACATTACTGAGCAGTAACTAAAAACATCGGTGTTATCAGCGCTGTTCCCAGGCTGAAAGTCAAAACCACAGCACTGCACCAGCTACTAAGAAGGAGAAAAATGACTGCTACTGCTGAACCCAGGACAAGCATCTACAGGCACATAGTTCTATCTTGGGAACTGATCCATTAGTCTTAAGCTAATTTGATCATGCCTGATTTACAGTGCTAGTCCAGCAAATAACACTGGAGAGGAACTGAAGCAGTATGGGTGATTTTACTGTATTGAACACCATCATCTGTGATGACTTCTGTATTAGAAAAGGCTCTTACGAGGCAGACCAGGCTAAAAGCACAGCTTCAGCAGCTAACAAACTATGTGAAGCATCTGGGGCATGAATCAGTGCTCTCCTGATTTCAGTTATTGGCTGAATCAATCATTTTACTTTCCCACACTTTTTTCTCCATCTTTTCTTATATAACTGTTCCTAGCTCCTCAGTAGATGACTTGTTACCTTATTTTCCCCTTGTTTAGTTTGCATTTGAAAACGCAGTACATAGGATGTGACAACACATACTTTTTTGACCTTGCAGTGGTGACCTTTGTAACTAGCATGTTTTATAATATCTCACATTGAAGAAAATAAGGTTGACTAAACTAGATCTGTTTGGAGCCACCGGGTGTTCATGCACAATGCTAAAGCCAAGTCAGTGAGGTAATTTCATACAGTGAATCTGTAATACTTTTTGTCTCCTACTGTCTGATTTATTTTTCTGGCAAGGACTTCTGGTTTTCCTGAAACTGAAGAGACAGTTTATTCAGGTTTTTGGTTCTGTTTTGTTTTGTTTTGTTTTCCTAGACAGGAAATGATACTTATTTTTAAAAGTTCAGAAGTTTTTAGATATAATACTTTACCACATCTCAATTGTATTACTTCACAGTTTGTTTTTTTTTTGATCTGCCTGTAATTTAGACTCCTGCAGGACTTCCATAGTGAACCATACTCTATTGCTATACATACAATGCAAAGTATTTAAATACTTTCCTGCTTTATGAAGATAATGATAAGCTCTATTTCCTGAATAATGAAAGCAAGACCAATGCTTAAGTCTTCACATTTCATTTGTAATAAAGCAGATGTAAAATGAGTTCCAAGAGATTAAATACCCTTGATGTACTTTGAATTGTCTCATTAAACACCTTGTCCCAGAGAGCATTGTAATTGCCACATCTATTTGATTGATAGTTTGTCATCAATTACACTGCCACTAATGTTTAGTATCTTATGCATTTTCTTGAAGTTAATTTGAAAAAACTAAAAAGTAAAGAATATAAATATGTAAGATGTACACTAGGGAGTTACTGTGGTCAAATGCACACTGAGGTCACAATGGAAGTGTAGCTCCAATTCGGCCTGGATCGGTCTGCCCACAGGAGGATGGGCTACTGTAATTGTATGTCTAGGAGGTGGTTCTGCTGTATCAGCAGCCTGAGAGGCACCCCAAGCAATCTTCCACTGTCAAGACAGCTACTCAAGTCTGTGAGTCTTGAGTCCTGTACAGCCATAAGGTTAATATAAAATGGAAATATAACTCCAGATTATTCATTGAATTTATGTGACAGGATAAAGTTGAGAAAAGAAATCATATTTTTTATTGACTAAGTGATACTGATAGATAAATTTTCAGAAACACCATCAAGGTACACAAGGATGCTATCGATTTTATTCATATTATATGATTACTATACTATTCTAACATATTTTTCTAATATAAATCACTTACTTGGAGTCTGTTAAAACGCTAACCTTTGTCCTATGATAGTCTTTTCAATTCTGTGACTTACTGATGTGCTGAGGTAAAATGATGAAGTTCTTGCTTGTGGTCAAAACATTCTGCAGATAGTATCTTAATTTAGAAAAGGAATGATGCCATTAGTTCTGCTATCAAGGTAGCTTCCTTGGTGATTTCTAGTGTAAATCATCATGACCTGTGTATTCATCATTTCTAAAGGAGAGCCTTCTCCTACTGGAGAGGTCTAAAATGCAGCTAGTAGCAAGTTAGCTATCCTGTCCTTCATGATGAATGATTTCCTAAAGTTGCCTCAAAGAAGGAGTAACACACCTTACAAAACTGTCTCAAAGTCCACCCTTCACTGCAGGATGAAATGCTAGGTGTTCAAATGCCTGTTACAAAGCATAGTGTGAAACAGAGAAACCCTAAGAACTTCGATGATGAGGGTTGTAGTGATTACTGTTAAATGGCACAGACCTTCATTAGCTGTCAGTGAAGGAAATCTTCCTTTTCAGGCTATTATATTTCTGCTGTCACGTTCAGATATCCACAGTTGTAGTGTTAGCATGTGGTGCTGTAGTAGGATCTGTCTTAAGGGCACAAATGTTCCCAGATTTATAATGACCTTGGTTTAGTCACGGTAGGATTTCTGTTACATTGCAGAAATGAGTCCCAGTCTTTCATCACTGTATTATGACTTTCTCTAGGGCAGTTTCTAGCACTGCATTTTCAGACTATAGCTCTTTCTTGCTAAGAGATACCTTCAAGGAGGGATTGTCATTAGTTTAAGCATTATATCTATATTATGCCTCCAGAGGAGAACTCCTAACGAAACCCAGAAATCTATTTTTTTTTTTTTTAATTCTCCTCCCTCCCCTCTAAATAAAAGCTACTTCCTGAGTCATTCTATTGGACAGTACACCTGCATAATACACCTTCTAGCCCAAGTTTCCCAGCACTTTCCTCATAGGCATATCTATATCAAAGAACACTTACACAACTGATGTGACCAGCAGCAATATATGGCAAATGTGTCTAAAAATTAATCCGTCTGGTGTTCCCCTTTCAGACTTTTAATATCCACAAAGAATTTCTCCCTGTTCCTTTTCAGAAGGGCTTTACTGGCATCTATTCTTATTGCATTAGTTACTTTGGTGCGCTTGATAACTGCAGCAGTGTGGGAAAGTATGCTAATAAATAGGCAGTCAAGATACAAGAGAGTTAGCACATGGAATAGATAAACGTGTAGCAAATATGTCTTCAGTCACAGCAAGTACTAGTTTTGGACTAGCACATCTTGGCCATTTTTTCTTGCAGTACTCGGTGTTTCAGCAGTTGGACAGGCCTGAAATACATAACAGCAAAGCAAGATTTGGAAATGAGATAACAAGTAATTACACTACATAAATTCACCAGCAACAGAGCACTCACTGTTTTAGTGTATGAAATGCTGCATGGGATCTGTGTGGATCTAGTAACACAACTAGCAAGACAGATGTGAATACAGAGCAAACACTGGTAACTGTAGAGTAGAAATCTAGCATTGGCACTGAGATTTATTGTGTTTGTTTTTTAATTTTATTGAAAAAGTGGGTTTCAAGACAGAAATAATCTGTTTCTGAATTCTAGCAAAACTCTCTGTAGGCTGAATTTTCCTGTGCATGCGAACACAATGTATTTCGAGGCTTAATGACTTCTGAGTTCCAGAAAGCAGCAGTGTCATGCATTTATAAGTTATGAATTCTGCTCTGTTTCTAATCCTATTTAATTGCTCTTGTCAGCTACACTCAACATTGGGCCTTAAAATAAGGTTGGATGAAAAGGATGCTTAATAATAATACACAATTTTTGTAACCTTTTGGGTTCACTCAGTTCAGTTCTTTGTGAGATTTTCTAGGACAGCTTGGTTTGAACCATACCTTCATTCCCCTCAAGAACTCTTTCTAGAGCAAGTCAGGGTGTGCTTGGAAAGGGTCTTTCAGTGCTGCCTGCTTTTTGAATGTGTTTATAGCCCAGATTAAGGTGAATCAGAAAAAAATATTTATTGCAACCTTCATATGTCACTGCTGACATCCAGAGCACTGATGACACAATGCAGCATTTTGGAGAGGTCTGCTATAACAGGTTATGTCACACCTGCCCTGCAGAAATACCTGAGACAATGTGAAACAGTTGACAAACTGCAGAAGCATGAATCAGCCAGCACAGAACTTTGCTGCCATAGTGAGATTACTTATGGCACTTACTTGCAGGTAGCTAAGATGCTCCTGCGTGATAGTGTGTTGCGGAGTATTTGTCTTCTCAGTTCCAGGGTAAAAAGTGATTTATGTCTCCGTCAGTCCTTCCTGAATGCATCCCTAAGATGACAGACCTGTTTGCCTTTGCTGTTTTGCAAAAGCAGGTTTACATGCTTGTGCAGTGAGAGACTCTGTATTTCTGAGTACTAGACTGTTTCTTTTCTGCAGCCCTCAGCCTCTCAGCCTAACTAAGATTTGCTCAAGTATATTGTTTTGCCCTCAAGAGGTGTGACTTAGAAACTGATCAGAGTGATAGAGTAACAGTTCAGAGTAGAAGTTTTAAGCCAAGAGGGTCTATATTGTTACCTACTCTTTGGTCTTTCAGAGACCAGTTTTTGAGCTCGTTTTTATCCAGCGAACTCCATCTTTGGTTGGAAAGACAATGTGGTTTTGCATGATAAAAAGAAAATCCTGTCCTAAAAATTTTGGTTTAGTAGGCATGGAGAAGCATCTTCTATTTAGTAAATTCCCCATTGTTTTTCTCAGGAGCTATTACATTGCTTATGTGAGTGCATTATCTCTGCTGGGGTTTTGTTTCCTTTTTAATCTATTATTATTTTATTTATTGAGATCTATTTGATTTAAAAAAATATTCAAAGTGTCAAGTCCTAATTTTTCATAATTTTGGAGAAAATATTTCCAGGTACCCTCAAAGAGTCTGTGGTTATGCTCACATGGAAAGGAAAGCACACTGTGTCTGTCTCTCCAGATATGATACTTGAACAACTCCAGCTTCTCTAGCCAGTGAAAAAGAGGCTTGTTCTCAGCCACAGCTTACATTTACAGTTTGATGCTGATGATACCAAATTGGGAGGAAAAACGATTTGGGGATTGGAACTGATTGCAAAAAAAAAAAAAGAAAATAAACATTAATAGTGGTCTGTACTGAGGCATTTTAAAAGTAGGTTTTTTTGGGCAGGTTAGCTAGTAAGACATAGAGCAAAATATCTATACCAAAGTATTATAGGACCTATTTAGTATATATTACTTTATTGTCAATAAATCATTGCAGTAATAAAAACTGTAAATGCTTTAGAGCAGATTATATATAGTCATATATAAATGGAGCCATAATAGAATTACATAATTTTTAAAGTTTTATTTGGCAATGCAGTGTAAAAAGCATTACATTTTTTTTTCTGTCTCTTTGAAACAGCTTCCCAATGTATAATGGTCCCATTAGGTTATCAAATGCCCTTGTTTCATAAAACCAAGGGCATGCCTTTTAGTCACCATGCTGTTCCCTCCTTTGTTTGACTGACTGAATGACATTTGAGAGATTCTTCTGTATGTGCTGTGGCAAAGAGAGGTTTCCAGCTTTACCGGACATCATTCATACATGCAACAAAGCAGCCTGGCACTGCTGAATTCTTCATGGGAACAAACATTCCTTGAATTTGCCTTTATGTTATAGCTTCTGCCATCTCAGCATCCCTTTGGTGCTTATCTGGGGTAGGTGAAAGTACTCAGGATCAGGCCTTTGTGGTGCTGTGATCTCAGCTGAAGAAACTGTATTCACTTTTGTAAGTCAAAGTGAGAGAATTAACAAGTATTTTGACTCCAGGTTTCACTTAGATCAAAAGTGAAAGTATATCTGCGGTCTGAAAGCACATGATGTTGTGTATGAGGCTTTAGGCTTGAGAAGATGGAGATTAATTGAAACAACTCTTAAGTAAGTGGCTTGTGTAGGTGCACACATGGACCAAAGGCAAGAGATGGTTTTTATCTATCTAATTCATGCTATAACTGGCTCTACACCAGGACTGTAAAATGATATCATCTTCACTAATATTAACTAGAAATATTTATATTACTGTCTTAAGAGCTTCACTTTGCCTCCTATGAAAGGTTCCTGCCCCTTCCGTTAGAATGTGGCCACAAAACCAGTCCATGAGCCATCAGGTATGACCAACAGAGATGAAGGTTAAGTATTTTAGAGTTTCAGTCTCATCTCTGCAGAGTTTCAAGTGAGTTCATTCACTTCCTGCTAACCAGCATCAGGTATCAGGTAAATCCACTGTCAGTAATACTATACTTACAGTTGGTTTTAATTTATCCTGTACATAGAAGAACCCTCAAAATGTTAGTACAGAATATACGACAGATGTAAGTTTAAAAAATTGGAGAAGAATTACCTCTTTTTTTGTTTTCCATTTCCGGAGTGGCTGTTTTTTTCACAAGAGAATAGGCCATCTGCTAGAAAAAATAATATTCCTGGGTTGGAAAAGAATATCAATGCTTAGCAAAATCTGAACTTTTTTAGCTGAGTGTATCTTATGCATATCTAAACCCCAGCAGCTAAAAAAGCTATACAGCTACTTCCAAGGGAAAGATTACACCTCTCATGAAATAAAAAAAAATTATTTTGGTAAATGCGATCAGTATAAACAAATGCTACAGAGACACAGAGACATGAAGTTCATTAAACATAGATATTATCTTAATTGATTTTCCAGTTTTTATTGATTTAGTTCTGGTCTTCAGTCTGAGGGTATTGGTTGCTGGAAATGCATAGATTTTTCTGTTAAGCTTTATCAGTTTTCCTTGATTTTTTGGATCTAATTATCTACTAGATTACTCTTCATAGCCATAATTGATATCAAGTATTTGAAACAATGAGTTAATCCACTCTGATCTGTGAATTTGTATTGGTTTCTATGGGCCATGTACTGACCATCACTCATTAGTTAAATAATATTCATATCTTTGCTAGTTACAATACAAATAGGATGAGCAGCAATCTGCCAGGCTCCTCCCCACTATACTTTATATCAAATCAAATGCTTGCCTGCAGCAGCAGCAATTCAATACTGGTCTTCATGAAGCTACTACAGAGCTCATTACTCTGGGCAAATTGCTTTCTATAGTGTAATGTACTGTGTTGGAGTCTAAAGGGACATGAACCCCAAACAGTGCTTTATACAGACCATAAAATATTAAGAGCCTGATACATTAGTTTAAAAATGCTTACAAATGTTAAACTTTATCCAAACAGTGTAAAAAATTATTCTGCTCCCATTAAACCAGTGATTTAACAGAGTTTTCAGTACAATCCATTTACTCCATAATAATCAGTTACCTCTAGCAAATTAAAATATAAATTAGGTTGTTTGGAGAAAAGGAAACTCTAAATCAGTTCTGGCTGCACAGAAATTTTATAGTTTCCTAATGTCAGAACCAACACATCATGACAGAAAGACATTTTTAGCTGCTGTGATTCTTAAACCCATCAACTGTATTGATTGCATTTTTTCAAAGTTGGAAGTATAAAAATATATAATCTTTCTTTAAAAAGTTCCTCCATTCCTTCATTGCATGTATGAGCATCGCTGGGAATTGCTGGAGCAGCAAGCAGTGTGTTCATTTCTACTCAGGAGAATACTCACGAAAACTCTGCGTGGTTTTTTGTTTTGGTTTGGTTTTTTGTTTGTTTATTTTCTTTCCCTAGGGGACAAGCATACATTGAATTGGAAATCTCATTTCAATTCAGAAGTAGAGATGATAATTATGTCCAAGGTAAATGCTACAACAGATCAATGGACCACTAATGTAATTGTGCATTGTCCTAACTAACAGTGCATCATACTGAACAGCATCAAAATACAGGGGGGAAGAAGAAGGGTGATTTATTCTGAACACTGTGTGGGGAATGCTGTGTGTACAAATGCCTCAGTTGTATTTTTGTATAGCTTTTCTGCCAATGACAGTTCACTGCATAACAGAAAGCTATCTATAAATTATCAATTTTCAATTTCAAAAGTGCATAAGTTGGTTTAGATTTTGGTTAAATCAGTTACTGAAATAAGAAAACAGTTAAAAATTATTTAGCAGTATTTGTGAAGACTGAAGAAACATTGCTATTAATCTCCAGTTGCATTGAAGTGGTTTGAAAGGTATAATCGGACCTCAACAGATAAAGATAAGGTTTTGTCTCAGTTGAAATATGTAGAGCTTAGTTTTAGATATTTACATTCTGATGCCTAGTGATTTGTGGTGACTTATGAAGAAACTTAGGCTGGAAATATTTCGAGGGACTGTTATTACATGTCAGTATTGTGGCTGGTAGTGTTCTCCTTCTCCTTTCATTAATTTGTCTATAGGACCAGAAGTAAATCCTGTCTATATGGAGAAGTGGTATTCAGGGTAATATGGGTTATGTGACCTTTTAGTTCTGTGATGTGAGATGATGAGCCCTATGTTCTCTTGTTGCATTTGTAGCTTTTCAGCTATCTTTCATCTCTTTGTATCTGCAAAAAGGTTAGAAATTCAAGAGATGTATGAGCAGGGCTAGGAACAGGGCAATCATTAAGTCCAGATGATTTTCTAATCGCAGAAAAACACTTACAGAACTGGTTGCTCCACAGGTGAAACCAGCTTGTTGAGGAAAGCTCATTTGATATCCTCTGATGGGGAGTACATGCATGGTTCAGGTACAGTTACTGCATTACATGCTGTCACTTCTCCTGCTTTTAAGTAAAGCACAATGGTCTTTGGAAACTCTGAGGGTATATTGTGCCTTTTCATTACCACATGTTCCTGAAATGATTAACTGAAAACTTGAGACTACCGATGGCTGGAGCTCTTGGAGAATTGTACTTAAATTCAGTAACACGTTGGGGACAGTCTTGTCCTTGCTGCCGAAGCCGTGGGCTGTGCACCTGCCATTCAGGAGGTGCCGGAATAAAGCACAGTGGTGACAAATATCAAAATCCGGGTCACCTTTGGCCTTACAGGCAGGGTTGGGAGCAGCAGCACATGTCCCGCTGTAGGTCAGAAACAGCACTGTTATTCTTCCTGCATTGCAGCAAATCAAGACAGGAAGTTTACTCTCCTGAATAGAGTCTTTCAGAGTCACTATATCAGTTATAAGAACTACAGCCAAGGCAGCAGTTTGAAAGCTTAAAAGAAGCTAACAGGGGTTTTAAAATGGTTGTGACTGAGATTTATGTCTGCTTTGAAGCCAGACTTCTGCAACACAGCAGCATGAAGGGACCAGGATGTGCAGGAGGCCTATGGTGCCTGCCAGTCCCCATGGAAGGAGGCATCTGCACCATCATTGGGAGTTTGAGGGCGAGAAATGTTGAAGTGGAGTCAAACTGGTGCTCTGTCCGTGCCTAAATACCCTGTGCTCCTGCAAAAGCTGCTGTAGGTTCTGGCCACAGTCTCTGAATGTGCTGGTGCCACTGTGGGCTGTTGCTGTCTTCCCCACTGTGGGGTGGGGAAGAACTAGTTCCTGTCACAGAGGCTGAACGCAGCAGCTGTGCCTGTCTGGAGGAGCAGCTGGACCCGATTTCCCTGTCACCAGAGAGTGGAAGCACCTGTGGGACTGGAAGGGGCTGAGCAGGTCAGCAGGGTTTGGAGTGGGTGCTGGGTGAGGAGATTATGCCTTGCAGAAGCTACAAGTATTTTTAAGAGTTATAAGTTGACCACTTGCTGAAGTAAAGCTCTGCTCCTGGAAGGGTGATGTGCTTGGGGTGGGGTGGTCCTCTTTCTTACAGAGGAGCTGAATCTGAACCTGGTGGAGGTTATTGATTTGCTTGCTCCCAGTAATGGACTTGTTGGATGCCTTCTGGATGGAGATGAGTGAAGGAAGAGGAGACTCTTCCTTCAATTCTGTGGTAGCATCCTACAATAATTTTATATTCTGATGCAAAGTTACTTCGGTGTATGAACAAGAAAAATTCTATTGAATTCTGCTCCTCCATGGCTATGTACTTAACTATACAGACAAGAATGTTGTAATGATTGATTCTACCCCACAGCAGTTCAATGGAGTAAAGTGTGCAACTGGAAAACATTCATCCTCAGGGGATTGCAAACTGGAGACTTGCTTCTGCCTTCTCTTAGAGGGACTATTTTATAGCAGTAACCATCAACTTCATCTGGCAGTGTGTTCTTGATTTTGAGGGAATGGGTAAATCAATAAGCATGTCCTGACTGCACAGTTGACTAGAATACCTTCCCCAGTTTGGCTCTTAACTATAGAGAGTTTTTCTCTTGAATAGTGGCAGTTGCTAGTTCTTTGCTGACTAAAGCAGGAGTTAATAGAGCTTTTCAGCTGTGAATATGAGAGTTCTGCACAGGCTTGCTCCTAAGTACTGTTGTCTTTTGATTAAGTCTCCAGAGGAATTACTTCTCCTGAAGGGAACTTTAATAACAAAAGCTACACGATTTTGAAACCCTCTGCTTTTAAGATGTGTGCCAGTGATCCCTTGAACCATGTGCTCAGAACATGTGTGGTTTAGCTGCTCTGCACATGCACAGCTTGGTGTGTTTATCAGACACTTTCTACATATAATTTGGAAATGCAGGCATGCATTTTTAAAAGATTTCTTGTTTTCTGTGGTGTGTATTTTGTTTGGGTTCTTCTAAGAACCAAGTGCAAGGTCCTGCATCTGGGTCGGGGCAATCCCAGGCACAGCTACAGGTTGGGTGGAGAAGATATTCAGAGCAGTCCTGTGGAGAAGGACTTGGGGGTGTTGGTCGATGAGAAAATGAACATGAGCTGGCTTCAGTGTGCGCTCGCAGCCCAGAAACCAACTGTATCCTGGGCTGCATCAAAAGGAGCTTGACCAGCAGGTTGAAGGAGGTGATCTTGCCCCTCTGCTCTGCTCTCGTGAGACCTCACTTGGAGTTTTGTGTGCTGTTCTGGTGTCCTTAACATAAAAAGGACATGGAACTGTTGATACAAGTCCAGAGGAGGCCACGAGGATGCTCAGGGGAATGGAGTTCCTCCCATATGAAGATAGGCTGAGAAAGCTGGGGCTGTTCAGCCTGGAGAAAAGAAGGCTGCATGGAGACCTCATAGCAGCCTTCCAGTATCTGAAGGGGACCTGTAAGGATGCTGAAAAATACGTATCACTCAATAGAAGGTATTAGTGACTTAGGCAAGTAACTCCTTCTATATATTACTCCCACTTAAACAACTGGAGGAAGTAAACAGCAGAATAGATTGCCTGTCAGCTACTATAAATCAAAAATACAATCTTAGTCCAGTGTAACACAAGGCAAATACAATAATGGCAAAATCTATAGCTGTAGAGATGATAAAGTATCAAGAGGATCTGCCCTCTACCAAGACTTGCTTATAGGATACATTATTTAAATGTACAGTAGGCAGTGGAAGTGATCAATACTTCACAAGTGTTGACTTGCAAAAAGTGATGAATTGCTTTGATCTTAACAGTAGATAGGTGAGGTGCAGTAACAGGGACTGCGAAGATGTGTGCTGTGGTCTTTATTCTCCATTGCTGCAGTCCTTGCATATGATGTGGCACTAAACTTAGATTAGCAGTTTTTTAATCAGTAACAGATAACTAAGCACATAGTAGTGGATAATCTGGCTAGTATTTTGCCTTCTCATAAGATTACAGGGTATCATTAAGCACTCAGTAGTGGTAACTTGCCATTAACTCTGCTGTTGACATTACCAGAGTTCCAGTAATGTAGCTGTGGTTTCCAGCAATGTGTCCTCCTCCCTCCCCTACTTTCACGTATCTGGTTTGTTTCCTAAATGTTATGGATGAAATCCTAACCCTTCCAAAGGGACCCATGCTGTCGTGGAGTATGGTGATCCTGGGCTTCTCAAAGGCAAAAGCCAGATTTGTTTGTTTAGAAATGGGAGAAGGTTGTCCACAAAGAGAGGATTTCTTTCAGCAGTGCAACTGCCAGGGTTGACGAGCCAGGCTTTATAGTGCTGCAAGCAGATGTTCTTCCATTGCTGAGGTTTTACTAGTTGTAATGTAGTCAGTAGTCTGGCCAGCATGAGGATAAAGAAGTCCTATATGGCAGTGATACCAGAAGAGACCCTTTAAAATAATTATTTTTCTTGGATAATGCAATCATTGGGATTTCTTGAAATGCTGTAGTTCAGGCTTGTGGAAACTTTACTGATAAAATAGATACTCACTTTGATATGCTGAGAACAGAGACAAATTGTTCTAGTAGTGATTTTTCTGGTTGTCAAATGTTCTTTAAGTGCTAATGTGATGTAGTGGTCTTTGAGTTTAATAATAAGTTAAAATTTACAACCCAATCAACTTTCACACTTCAATACTTAATTTCTGGAAACACGTAAGAGAAAATGCAGCTTGGACTTAACCCATGAATATAATGTCACAGTACAGCATGTAGACGGATGCTACTTGAAACTCTTCAGAGAATTCATTTGTCAGAAGCATGTGCTCCATACACAAGGGCCTTGCGAGCTTGGCTGTATGGAACAATATTGCATTTGAAATACGTGAATATTTGAAATAATGCCTCATCTAATCCTGCTCTTTTGTTGTTTATTTATTTATTTATTTATTTATTTATTTATTTATTTATTTTTATTTCAGCTTGTCAGAAACATGCTCTTTGCCATATGTTTCTAGTGCCATAACTCAGTTTCTCTTGAGTATATGGGCCATGCCTATCCATGTCAAAGAGTGCCGGCAGCAAGTTTTCCCCTTGAGTGATCTAAAGCTGCTGCCAATAATGCTTTTTGCTTTAATATAACCTTCAAAGGCCAGTTTCTGTCACTTATCTTGAAAGATCTTGACCTGCTCCCAGGGAGGGAGGACCATTTGTAATGGATGGGAACCTAGCTGGGAGTTGATTTCTTCTCGTGACTGAGAACCATAACAAAAGATGTTGTTTGCCACAGTGCATTGGGCAGAGTATGTATGTTTATGTTCCTCATGACTGTTTGTCGGAAAAAGGCAGGAAAACATAGGTGTGCAGCTGTTTTATGACCTTCATACTTGGCCGCACTGGGGTGCCTGGCCAACACTCTCAGAGTGGACAACGGTGAGCTCATGAGAAACTGCGTGGTCCCACAAGTAAACAATTAGAGACCTGGGGTAAAGCTGGTTGTTTTGATAAGGGTGTAAATGTGGGACCCTCTTGCGGCCATGGGAGAAGCCTCGCCTGTGGGAGGATGCACCGCATAGGAATTCTCCCAATTACCTGAGTCTCCTGGCTGCAACAGGGGTTCCCAGCTGCAAGTGCGGGCCTGGATGATAATTCAGTGGCAACTGGTGATGTTAATTATCTTCTTAATCTCTTTTCTCTCCATACAGTAATGATTTAATGCATTGCTGACTTTCTTCGATACTTTACTTACATACCTGTATCTCTGATTTGCCTTATTGTACTTATTCACTATATATAGCAACATTTACCTAATTCACATTAGTGTGCTTGCTTTTAGTGTTCTTACTGGTTTTAGTGTGCTTGTTTAATAAACTCTGCATTTTATACCGCTAGTGTGTGCTCACTTTGTGGCATACCCTGTCTGTCAGCAGAACACCATCTGAAGATGCAAACCCTTCTGAAGCTTATGCTATGCTGTCCAAAATCTTGTGAAGGGATGAGAAAGAGTTGGAAGTAGTTGTTTATAGTCATAAAAACTTGGAGAGGATATGTCTGAACATGCTGAATGCAGCAGATTTTGGGACTTTGCCAAAATACCCCAAACAAACCGTCTTCTTGTTTCATCACCATGTAGTGCCTTTTTTATTGTTATTACTTTTTTTAACCCTTAAGTTATTAGAGTGATAAATAGAAAAATCTTACTAGCAAAGGCACTTTTGATAATAAAGGATGAGGGCTGTGATGGCAGCAGAGCTGCAGTCAGTGACAGTGACTTGTTACACTCCATGAAGGACATTTGTGCATGTTACTGTGACTTTAGACTACTTCTGCATCGTGAAAAAAGGGTACAGCATGCAGAAAGAAATATCCACAAAGGAAGCCTGTCACCTTGAAGTGAAGGGAGGGCTGGAATGAGCTTAACAGGTATTACATTTCCTGAAGGTATTTTACTGCTCAATAATTGCTGTCTCAAAGAAGGACAATTAAGGCTGACTTGGAAGAAATCATCCCCTTTGCACTAGCAAGTGAAATACAGTAATTGTTCTGCTTTAATGTTGTTTGAAAGAAAAACTTGCACAATGAAAACTTGGAGTACTCAAATTATCTTAGGACTTCAAAGTGTGGATATTTGAAAGCTGTAATAGTTTAGAAAACTGGATTTTTTTAGTTATTTTTCTTTCATCTGACATAACCTGTACTTCAGTAGTTGTGATTTTGGAGCACATTGGAAACATGCTGGTAATATTGCCTGAGGAAATGAAGGATAAAACAAAAAGCTGCAAGTCAACGTATTTTTAAAAATACAGTAGTTTTGTTGCAAATATCACTAGGATAGCAATGAAAGAGGATGCCCTATCAATCTTACAGTATTCTGATTTTCAGGTGCTATGCTTGAAAGACATAGCTTAATGAAGAATTTTAATGACAAGGGTTGGAGAGAAAGGGTGAAGTCAGAGCAAAATAAAAGTAAGAAAATAAGCAGTTTTCAGAAGTCCTGAAAAGCTGTGAATCATGGCTGTAGAGGTCTGATGTTCCTGATGTGTATTTAGATAACTGACACCATTTTATTTTGATAAGGATAAAAACACAGATCTGATGCTGGTGTTCCTGTAAGTCATTAGTGATTAAATTGCACTGGTGCAGATGGGGGTTTCTTAAGGTTTTATATAGAGACAGAAAGGTTTTGTCTAGTGCATTAGCTAAGATGACAGTGTCATTATTCACCTCACTAACTTGATTTTAATCATCTCTGTTCCCTAACAGGCTAGTAAGTGCTTTCTAATGCACTATACTATGACTTTATCATGACAGTTGTATTTATATAGATTAAATTTATCAGTAGTTTAAAAAGACAATGCAACTGGCTTAAACCCATAAACTATTCAGCCTGTCCTTTTCAGGTTTAATATGGCCATCTTCCTATTAACATCTGCTGTAACTCAGTGAGGATGATATGATTTGTAGTTTGTGAAGCCACAGAGTTCTGCACAAGCCCTGCAACCTCCATCCTGAGGACTTGCTGCTGGAAAAACCACACATGTTTTCATGCAGCCAACACTGCTGCATTATTACCCTTTTGGATAATGGTGTGCAGGGGCCTGCAGTCAAGTAGTTGTGCAGTGCTGTCCACAGGTATATAGTCTATCAATAGGATAGGTGAATACATGGGCCTTCCTACCTCTGAGCCTCGAACCAGCTGCAACTCCTTGGATTCTGAAACAACTTTCTATTGAAAAATGAACTCTTAGGGGAAAATACTTTTATACTTAATCTGTTGTAAATTCATTTCTGTCTCATCAGCGGCTGGCTGTGTCTTTTAAGTTCTGACTTCATCGCATTTTAAATAAGCTCTCTGGTGAATCAAGTCACAGATCCTGAACAACAGAAACGAACCAAATTTTTTCTTAGGCTTTTGTCGATAACCTGAGTATTTAAAAGCAGCATAGATGCCAGAATATGGCTGGCTTCTTCTTGCATCTGTAGATTTACATAACTTCAGTTTTAATTATTGTCTCCACCTGCTTGAATTCCAGATAGTTTAGGGGAAATGACACAGGGTCTAGAGCCAGAAAGGATGTCCTGTGTTTTGAATTCCATAACAGGTCTGGCATTTGCTACCATCAAGTACTTGGAAGAGGTACTTGGACTGTAGATGGAGTCAAACTGTAAGTGGAACACATGTAATTTGCAGGCCTTTCTTGATTTTTGAAAAACACCCTAAATAAGATTTGCCATTAAGTCCAACTGGGGACACTAGAAAGGTCAAAGTAGAGTACTTTGCTATCTCTAGGAGAATACTCAGGCCATTAAAATTCTGACACCTCATTCTCATAAAATCAGCCCAAGCAAGCAGGGGAAGTTGCTCGCAAACAACAGGATTGTGCTGAGTATGGGTGCTTGAGGAGCTCTCTTTGTGCAAGCTCCCAGCACAGCCAGTCAAGCCATTTGTGCTGGTGTCTGGCCCCCAGCTTGGCTCAACATCCTTAACCCAGTATGGATACAGGATTTTACAAAGCTTGAAGAGACTGTGCAATGTTAGTTCCATGGGCAATTCAAAACTCAAAGAACTAGCTGGAAATTTGGTGAGAATCCATATACCCAGTACTATTCCTTTTTATGCCTTGCAAACTGAAATTTGCAGAAGATTTGATTTTGAGTGGCTCAAACCCGTGGAGTGGCGATTTTCCACACACTGCCCACATCCTCTCAGCTGGCTGTCTGATATGCACTGTTGTATTTCTCAGAGTGAAACAAAACCCTTAATGTGGAATAGAAGTGCAGCAGCAGCTTTACTGGATAGCAGTAGTTCTCTCTCTTACAAATAGCTGATGGCAAGAGAAGATAAATTGAGTCTCATATAACATGAGATTATCAATATGCTTAATACAATGGAATGGTAATGTTCAGTGGAGAAGCACCATCAGGAGAAAATACCCTCTGCAAATTAAAGAAGGCAGAATAGCCATTCAAATAAACTGCTAAAATTACTGAGGTTATAATAATATCCAGGGAATGTATATAATATAGGAAGTAGCTAGTAGCTACTTCTGTTACCAGTTTGCACCTGAGGCAGTCCTGAGACTACCTGCTGCTTCCTTGATAAACTAATACATTATGGTGGCCTGCTTCTTCTGTCATCATGTGCAATGATATGGAAATATCTGTCACATTTAAAAATAAGAATTCTAGAGATAATTGCAATCCCAAAGGAGCTTATGCAATGAATTTACTTCTTGTAATGGATTAAAGTGTATGGATTCTAATTCTGGCTTATCTTTTTTCATAAAAAGAGCCATTATATCATAAACTCATAATTAAGAAGGATTTTATGTGATGAGATTGACCTTTGTACCTTTATTCCTTTTATGCAGCTGTCTTAAAAAAACCCCGTTTGGGCCTTGAGTAATATTAGAATGAAAACAAAGTGGACTGGAAAATGTCATGAATATTTACAAATTTCATGATGTAAATGAAATATTGTTGTTGCCATAGTCTGTTTGTGGTTTCTTCCTAAGCTTTTTTATAGGAGAGGATAAACGTGCTTTCCACTGCAAATAGTTTACTCATTAAAGGGGTTCAGATCTCAACTGAGCACTTGGGTGGTACCATCTCCCTGTTAAAATCATAATTCAACAGATTTTTTTTTTTCCCCTGGAGAAATGGAACTTCTGTGGCTATTCTTCAGTCTTTTTACCCACTCTCTTCTCTCCAGGTTTAAACCATCCTCTGCACCATTCAGTCACTCCAGCAAACCCAATGAAGGTCTTGGCTTGAAAAACCTGTTATCCGCCCTTTTGAATCGCGCCCTGCCTACTACAGGCGTAGTACAGTCCTTTCAACTGACAGTGGCAGAGAGAGACCGGGCTGTGAGGAGCAAAGCGGAGCTGAGGTCCTCAGTGCTTGGTGCTGGCTGGGCTGGGCTCGGCTGACTGCACGCAGTGACTGACAGCCCCGGCGCAGAGCGGCACCTGGGCTGGGAAGTGTGCGCCCATTCCCCTGCCTGGGCTGCACTGCTGGGGTGCTCAAGCTTGTCACATGTGGTAATTGCTTGTATCTGGGGTCTTTGCAGGTGGGGTGGGAAAGAGATTCAGTGATAGAAAATCTATTCTGGCTATGAAACATCTACTTGCAAAGCTAGAAGCTGCATTAGGTAACTTGTACTTAATACTTTCACCGGTAAGATAGTAATAGTTAGGAGACATTTGATGCAAATGTAAGATCAGGGATAAAAGTGTCTGAATCTATTGTTAAGTAAACTTCAATAGCAGCAGGTAAGATGAGGGGAGACAACAGTATTAGACCTTGGTCCCTTCACAGGTCAATTTTTTTTGTGTGTGTGTGGTATGAAAATTTCTTCTGAATTTCCAGACTTTCCTGGAAAGTGAAGAAGACATCACAACTACATACTCTGGACTTTCTGCAGGCTGCTAATGTAATATGAACTGTGCATTACAGCTCCATGTATTCATTTTTTCCTCAAAATTCTGTGGGGAAAGGGCAGGCAAGGGAAAACTAACACTATTTTTGTAAGCTAGATAAAATGTCAGGTAGTGTAGCTCTCAAGCTTTTCCACTTAGCATTGGTAATGGTTTGCTTTGCTTTCTCTAGTGCTATCCACCATTTGAAGCAGGTTGTGAAATTACCTAGCAAACTGAAGTGCTTTAGCTTAAAACCAGCCCGTTCAATCAGATTCTTGATGCTTTTTGTGGTCCCAAATCAGTAGAATCAATGTAGCATCCAATAGGAAGAAAATAGCTATTAGATAAAAAATAATAGTAGATAAATAGTTAATGAATAAAAACTTAATACTTGAGATAGTGAATTAAAGCTTCTTAAGAATGGTTTGGTGCTGCGAGAGCTCCTTGGTTCATGATGGTTCTTCAGAAGTTCATGTACAGGATAGCTGGGGTGTGGTTCAAAGCTGGAGTCTCATTTAGCCAGGCAACAGGCACTGCATTGCTGTCTTCTTTCTCCTGCTGAAGGAGTCACTTGAACTCCTCCTGTGTGACTTCTGAGAGTGTCTCCTGCAACAGCAGCAGTCACTGAAGTGAGAATTCTGTTAAAGCAGTTTGCCACTGCTCTTCATGCTTAGTTGATTGAAACCTCTCGCTGGAGTAGTGTAATTGCCTCAGCAGAAGGCTGTCCTGAGGTAGCGCTGTGTGATTTTAATGCAGCAGTAACAAGTGCTGTTACATAGTAGACAAACTAAAACATGAAAGTTGCAAAAGTCTTTAGTGACACCTTTTTCTGTGTTCCTGCAATTGCTGGTACAATAACTTACTGGAATGTGTTCAGATTTAGTTTCTCCTGTTTTGGCCATCCACATCTTAACTATATGACTTCAGAGTTTGTTTTCAGTTAATGTTGCTGACACTATTTTTGACTTAACCCATAGAAGAATTATGAAGTTAAATTGTCTCTCTAGATGTCTAACAGTGGCTCTCAAGTGATCTCAAGTTTCTATAGTACTAAAGTGATCGATGTGAGCTGCATGCAGTGCATTAATACACATAAATTTGCATTAATACACATATATTGTCCAATTAATGTCAAAACCTGTTTTACAGCGTATTATTGTCAAGTCTAGGCAGAATCACTAGATGGTGCTGCGGAGCGGGTTTGTTTTGCTTCGACATTTACATTCCTGGAGCCCGTTCGTCATCCAGACCATAGGGCATGTGCTTGTAAGGGTTTCAAAAACTATTTATTTGACTTTATTCCATTTCTTTGCTCCTGTTGAAGACAACGGCAAGCCTTCTATTGAGTGCAATGATTGCAAAATTAAGCTGTTTAAGAATTCCTGACCACTCTAGTTTTGTACCTGATTTAACACCACAATTATTGGCATGCATTTACTGAAACTTCTTATTTGAGGTCCAATTCTTTATTAGATAATTCTGATGCAAGCTTAGTACTGTATCCTTATCGAAACTGGCGCGTTTTCAAAGAGTCTACAATAGATGAAAGCCTAGAACTTTGATGTGTCCTTGCTCATGATACATGGTATCAAATCTTCTCCCTGCCCCAGTGCTTTGATGTCATCTGCCTGGTCAAGCTGAGGGCAGCTGTTCTGACGCTTCTGAAGCAGTTGGGCGAAGTCAGTGGATGCGCCAAGGGGCGCTGCTGCGTATTACCTCGTACTGGCACAGGTGACGGTTTTACCTGTCTCCTTTGGTTGTCCAGCATGGGCTGTGATCACAGCTTATTTCAAAACCCTTCTTGATCAGCCATGATTGTAATGATCTGAATATTTTTTACAAGAAAATTAAAGGAAAAAGTTCTAGTAATTCCAGTTTGCTATGGATCAGCTGGCATCCAAGTGTGCTTTCCAGAAAACTTTCTATCTTTAGGGTAGGTATTGCATGTAACTTTGCATTAAATTGGAACTTTTAATGTGTGAATATTATAATGTAAAGTAAGTCCTTAAGCTACACAGCCTGTATCCTGACCAAATACAGCTGATCCAAAACCTGTTCAAAGATGGATTTGTATGGTGGTTTTTCAAAATGTAGTATTTGGTATTGTATTTAAGAATAGATACTGAAGGTTCTGGTTGAGAATGTGAGCTTTTGAGAGCAGAGTTAGATGTTTCTAGGGGAAGGCATTTATTAAATTCAGATTGATGGGGTTTGTGTAAAATTGTGTTAAGAAGTTTTGTAACAAAGGATTTTATTGTATAGTTTAATGTTTTATTTACCTTTTGTGACATTTCAAAAACTCATTATCTTTGTTCTCTCATCTCCCCAGTAAAGCTGAGGTAAGGCAGCCTACAAATAAAGTATTTATCTTGTGCTGTAGAAACAGTATCTAGAATTTTTTTTTTAACAAATAGAGACTTTTAACTCTCAGTAAAAGTCACTGTTCTAATGCTTTGATAACAACGTTTGTATTCAGTACACAAGAGGATACTGAGATGTGCTTAGGAATACCTTCTTCCTGACTAGATTCACCACGAATGCCTTTGAGGGCAGTTTCAGTGAGGATCAGCTTTGGGAACCTTCATCAGTGGCACATTGTATTAGGTTATTTCTCCCCTCATCCCCCCCATTTAAGATACTGTTAGACGGTTAACCAGTATGTAGTGACTGTACATTCACATGAGTGCCTTAGTAATGGCTGTGTTTTAAGTCAGAGCTGGTTTCATGAAAGATGTTTCACACCTGTAGATTCACTGAGATCATCTCTTCTCCAGTCAGACAGCAGACAAAAAGAGTTTTGTGTCTGGGCTCATGAGTGGTTGTGTTTCTTCTAGGCCATATCTTCTCTCAGTCTGTTCTTTTATGGAGCTCAACAAGCCAGGAAAGAAATGGTTAAAGGGGAGTTGGAAGAATTGTTCCAGTAATTGCACCACCAAAAACTAGCTGCAGTGTAGTTCCATTCCCCTTCATTGTAATGTCACTAGGTGGTACTGCAGAATAGGGAAACATACAGAGTGCCAATTCTGTCCAAATACAGAATGCATAGAAAAACTTCAACCACCAAGGAATGTGTTTCCTTCAGCAAAAAGAAAGCTTGGTTGGCACTTCAGCAGTCTATGCTGCTGCTGCTTTCCTGATACACGTGGGCCACAACATCCCAAAGCATGGTGTCATTAGATCTGTAACTTGTTTGGGTTTTTTTTATTTTTTTTTATTTCAGCAGTTCAGATAAAAGCTTTGCTTTGTTTCAGTTAACCTGCTGTTTCTAGCTGTAATCTCTAAAACTCTCATGTCTTTGTGGCCCTACTGCTATATTGCAGCTTAAAACTATATGGTCAGCCCAATGTTCCTTAGCACAAGGCTTGGCTGTGACCTAGTGTGTAGCACATGTCCTGTTTATTCATTGGGAAGATAATTGAAGAGCAAAACCAGAGCTCACAAACAGCTCAAATATGTGGCTCAAAGTTACACCACAGAAGCTGATTGTGTTGAGTGGGCTTTTCTCTGTAATGGGTGGGCTCAAAATGGCACAAAGAGCATGGTGACATTTCCTATGGGCTGTGCTGCATGAGAGGTGTGCAATGTTCATCAATTTTGATGAAAGCCTGGTTGTTGGTTTGATTTCTTCAAAGGAAAAAAAAAAATAGAATTTTTGCTTTTACCCATTTCGGCTGCTACCGTCAGTATAATCCAAAGGCTTTATCTTCCTCACTGTTGCTGTGGCTCGTTCTGATGAGAGCTTTTAGGGTTTTTTCTGCAATAACTCCCAAATCCTTTTCCTGGTCATTATATTGCTGCTGCATTCATTTTGCAAAGATTCTCTTCTTGGGCCTGTGGGCTGTGGTGGTCACATAACAGAAAACTCCACTTTTCCTCTGTATTCTCTTTAGGAGTTTACAGACCCGGTATTCTATGACATGAGATCTTGGAGTTTTATAGCATGGCTCTTACGAGAAATGGGAGAGAAGGATGTTGGAAACAAACCAAGAACTGCCCAACACAAGTCAAGGCACAGTTGTAAGCATTAATATGCTCCTTAATAATTAGATGTGAAAGAATACTTCAAGATTAATCACTTAGTCAACAGATCAGCCGCATTTTCTGTGTGCAGACATATAGGAGCAGCTGTTAATTTTAGCCGGTTCTGCTCTATTAAAATACCATTGTGACGACGTCTCCTCTTGAGGTCTTTCTACCTGTATCTCACTGGTTATAAATTCATGAACTCCCATTTCGCTTGAAGATATTTATGCCACAAGGGCCATTTTGTTTTATAATTAAAATGTAAAAGTAAGCTACAATGTTTAGCGCCCATTCCAGACTTCCATTGTAGATGAATGATTCCTGCATTTTTTGCAATTACTACCTTAGAAGAAATGACATCATGATAAAGACATTGCTTAGTAAGAAGGAAAATGGCAGTAAAAGCAAAAAGCTTGAAGGAGAGTTTTGCTTTTCTGGTCTTTCAATTACTTTTTAAATGCGAAGTTAAATTTGATTTGATACGCATAGTAATGTATAACAGCACACTGAATAGTAGGGCAAGTTAGACAGACAGCCCAGGCTGTTTTTAATTTGAAATCTGACCTTCTCCTCCAAAGGATTGCATTCTTGTAGTATCCCAAAGTGACTTGGAATAGAAGAACTTTTAAAAAAAAAACCCCAAACCCCAAAACACAGCTATGAAAGAACCCAGGCAGTGTCCTGTCTTGTTGTGCTGCTCGCGTCATATGGCATTTTACAGCCGAAGAGGGTGGGCTGTAGAACAAAGTGGTTTAGTGGTAGCATCAACAGATGCATGAGACATTTTGAAATCAAAATCTTCAACATCTAGGAACAATTTTTCAAAAGGGAATCTACTTAGAAAATACTTTTTTGAACACATTTACAGAAGCTTGTCAAACATGTTTTTGACTCATCACTGAATAGGAGCCATTTTGAGGTATCAAACCCCAGGTTTGCTGGCAAAGACAGTGGAATTGCTATATGACTGATTTTCACATTTTTAGCTTGGTCTTGGACTGAGAACTAGAATAAAGAAGTCTGGAAAGCAGTGGGACAAAAGGCTAAATTACTGCTTTGGGGTTTTTTTAATTTTTTTTTATAGTTTGGAAGACTGCGGAGCAGGAATTCTTTGGCTGTTGTTGAAAAAAAGGCAATTGCTTTGAACTACTAGAGAAATAAGGAAGAAGTCTCCAAATCATGGTGGCCAGTATCTGAAGTTCAGTGCAGTAATAATGCAGGTTTGTGAAAGTAAAGGACTGCTAGAAACCCATGATTTTTAAGATACAACAAATGCCTTTATTGCTGAAGCAGGAAATACTGTCTTTGGATTAAGAAGTAGGTGATGAGCTCTCAACTGTAAAAAATTTGGATTGTGATACTGTGTATTGTGCTTGCTGTGAAAAAGAAAAGCCAATAACGGAAAGTGTTATAGCACATTGACCAACCCTTTATCACAGCAGGGTAACTAAATCCGCTGTCACCAGATATATCACACAGCCGCTTGATTAAACTCATGTTCAAGGCCAGGCTGGACACAGCCTTGGGTGATATGGTTTAGTGTGAGGTGTCCCTGCCTATATCAGGGGAGTTGGAACTAGATGATCTTAAGGTCCTTTAAAATCCTAACTATTCTATGATTCTGTGTCATCCAAGGCTCTGTCCAACCTGGCCTTGGACACTGCCAGGGATGGAGCATTCACAACTTCCTTGGACAGCCCATTCCAGTGCCTCACCACCCTTACAGTAAAAAACTTCTTTCCTTATATCCAATCTAAACTTTTCCTGACATGGTTTTGTGTGAGGTGTCCCTGCCCATGGCAGAGGGGCTGGAAGTAGATGATCTTCAGGTCCTTTCCAGCCCTAACTGTTCTATGATTCTAAGTGCAGCCCCCCACAGAGTAAACAGTTATTCTAATCCTTGTTTTCCTGTGAAATGGTGGAGAATTAAAGTGTGCATTGACAGGGAGCCTTGGCATGGGATAGTGAGTCCCTCCTACTGTAGAAAAAATGTGGCTTGCCTCCAAAGCATGCAGACTGTTCCTTAAAATATGGCTAAGGGAGTGGTTCTTGGAGCTGAGAGGTAAAGTGAGGCATGGCTGATCTGAGACCACCCTTGCTGGCAGGAGCTGCTGCCCGCATCCACTGTAGGTCAGCCTCCATGGCATGAAAAGGGAGAGGTTACAGCCAAGTGCCTTTCCCATGGATCTACAGGTGAGTCTTCAAAGTTCAGCTGAAGCTCAGTAGAGGTTAGGATGTTTTTCAGTGTATTTGATTGTGTCTTGAAGTGACGGTCTAGCAAAGAAGCAGGCAGATCTCCATTTGCAACTAATCATAAAGCTGCTTTACCCTCACAGCACCTTCCAGTTTCATCCTGATGAATATGAACTCTTGTAATGCTTCTGTTGAGGTTAAAGGGATTCATCTTTTCTTTAAAGAAGGTATTTGTTGTCACTGTACTTAAATATTAGATTTGGAGCCATATAAACACACTCAAAATATACTCAGTCCGTAAACTTTCTTTTCTTATGTAGCCTCAACTAAAAGAGTTCCATTCTGAACATACGTGATTTTGGGGCTATTGGATGAAAAGGGTCAGGAATGATCCATCTCCTCTACTTCATTTTTGTAACTGGTACTATGGAAGTTTGTTTCAGGTGAACTGTTTTATTCCTCTCTTGACATTTTCATCCATGAGAACAAAACTGAGGGGTGGAAGAAGAAGGCAAGAACACCTAAAAATCATTAGCTGCATTTTTAGAACAGTGTATGACTTTTTAAAATATTTCATTTCACAGGCTGAGCAGACTTTGTGCTGTGCAAGCGGTGTATTTTTAGGTCTCAAGTAAGGCTTCTGGTGGCAAGCAGATGGAATTATTCTGTGGTTTATGTATAAGAATAATCACACATCCTTCACCACTTCTATCTGTGCACCAAAAGTAAATCTGCAATGCGCATCTTCTGTGCCTGCCAGCTAACTTACAGATGTGGGAAGACAGGATGTGACGGGCTGCTGTCCTTCAAGTGCATGCTATTGGGGTGTGTTAAAAGGCATCATAGATCATAGAATAGTTAGGGTTGGAAAGGACCTTAAGATCATCAAGTTCCAACCCTTCTGCCATGGACAGGGGCATCTCACACTAAACTATGTCACCCAAGGCTCTGTCCAACCTCACCTTGAACACCAACAGGGATGGAGCATTCACAACTTCCTTGGGCAATCCATTCCAGTGCCTCACCACCCTTACAGGAAAGGACTTCTTCCTTATCTCTAACCTGAACTTCCCCTGTTTAAGTTTGAACCTGTTACCCCTTGTCTTGTCACTACAGTCCCTAACAAAGAGTCCATCCCCAGCATCCTTATAAGCCCCTTTCAGATACCAGAAGGCTGCTATGAGGGCTCCACACAGCCTTCTCTTCTCCAGGCTGAACAGCCCCAACTTTCTCAGCCTGTCTTCATATGGGAGGTGCTCCAGT
>WYDI02013253.1:0-25352 GCA_009867235.2 Psittacus erithacus | reverse complement strand
CTGAAAATTTTCTTGGTTTTTTTTTTTTGTTTGTTTTTGTTTTTTTTTTTTTTTTGTTTTTGTTTTTTTTTTTTGTTTTTGTTTTATTTTATTTCTGTATTATCCCATATCCCTTGATCACTATATTACAGTTAAGAATAAGAAGGGAAATTAGCAATAAACATCTTGCTGTTTGTGAAATATGTATGACTGTCTTTAGGGAACGTAGCTATATTGTAGTCTTATAAAGGGAGGAACTTTTAGCACTAATCTTGCCTTTTACCACATATTCTCTCTTACCCACCTACTGCCTTTATTCCTCATCTATGTAATGTTCTTGTAAGTGAGTGCTATTTCATACTGCCCACTTTCTGATATCAAACTCTCATCAGAGAGCAATTCTAAAATGGGGAGAAGCAGTCAGCTAGTGTACCGTGATCTTATCCATATTAGGGTTTGGCATCCTCCTTGTCATCTGTATTGCGCTGGACTTGTTGAACATAGGGTCATCTGTATTGTGCTGGACTTTTTGAACATAGGGAAGTTATTTTATCTGTAAGAGCTGTTCAGTTGTACCTGTGCCCTTCTTCAGCTGCTGACCTAAACTAACGGTATTTTGCAAGGATAAGAACTATGAAGTGGTTAATACAAATTGTGCTTTTTGCAGCAATTCCTCTGTTCTTTAGGACTAGGACTGTGGTTCTTTTGGAAATATCCCTAGGAGGTGTAAATTAGACCCAAGTCAATCAGAAAGGGTCTGATTATGAAATATTCAGGCAATTTGTGAGGGAGACAGAATGAAATTCTACCTGGGAAGGGAAAGTACAAGGTGGATAGGGAAAACCAACATTTTAAATGTGAGGGACTAGCTGGTAGTGTCTCATATACCCTCCTTTCTCATGTTAATCTGTCAGATGTCCTCTTGTGATTGTGAGTGAACATTGTGGGCCTGTTCTTCTTTAAAAGGTTTATTACTTGTTTGGTTTTCTTTTTTTTTTCCCTTTTTAATTTGGGAGGAGAAGGGGGTTTTGTTTGGGTTGTTTTTTTCTTTTTTTCCCCTTCATTACAGCTCTTAGAGCTTCTTATTTGCTCTCTACCCAGTTTTCTACTGGTTTTGACCCTGTTTTGAAACTGCTTCATATTTGATTTGTCTCAACTCGCATGCAGCCTGGTATTTCTGACTCCACTAGTACCCTGTGGTGCTCAGCAAATATGAAAATCATCCAGTGTGAGATGGAAGCCCAGAGCAATGTTCCCCTGGATTAGCAGCACTATTACTTTTCTCAATCTGCCTTCTTTTGCATTTAAGTCTGTACGGTACATCCTGTATGTTCAAGAATCTTTACAACTTTTAATTTATATATATGCATGATGGCTATCTTAGAAGTTTACTTCTCAGTCACATTTGAAACAAAAATTAGTTCAGAGCTCTTAATCCAGAACCACATGTACGTATCTGTCATTTTGGAATAATAATGTATTCAGGTTTAAGGGCACGGTGTGATTCACTGTAGACAGGAACAGTTTGCAGAATGAAGTTTTTAAACACTCTGTCAAACCCAAAAGCTTTATGGACACTTAGATCTAGAACAATTTGGCAGGGAGAAGATAAGCAGTAAGAATTAGCAAGCAGCTCTTTTTGGGCAGGTATTTCCCTACATTAAGTACCTGCTGGTTTATGCAGAAGGGTGGGTTCAGACAGGAGATTCAGGAGGTCAGAAATTATTTCTGACAAGAAATACTTCCAGCTGGAGTAAGGCAGTATTCCAGCCTGCCATCCTCTGCATGATGCAGTGTTCAGTTAGAAATGCAGGTGGAGTAACTGCAGGGTGGTCTTTGCTCTGTGTGGTTTATATGAGCTGGGGTTAGCAGGGTGCCATTCTGCACTGGGCACCTCCATGTCCTGTCCTGGCATGCCTGCTCCTGAAGTCATCTTGTACTCACACAGCAACTTCAAAGAGACCTGTGAAAAAGTTATCATCTTTAATTCTGGGGTATTTCTAGAGGAATTTTTTGGCCAAAATAGTTTTCAAGCAACCAAAAACCTGTCAGAAACCAACAAATTAATTACATTTGCTGTGAGGTTTAATGGCATGATAAAAGTGCTGTGCTAAGCTTAGGTGAGTCTCCTCCTCCTCCCTCCTTGAAATGTTGGGTCTAAAAATCAAGTACGTTTCTTAGAACTGATCCAGAGGGAACAGCAAGTGTTTTCATCATTTACCTCTTCCTTTTCAGAGGTGTTCATGGCCATTTCAATGGTCAGCGCCCGTGGGCTTTGGCAGATGAGTGCATCCTGGACCTGATGGCTGAACTGGTTGGTAGGTGTGAACTGCTGGAGAAAATCTTTCTCTGAAAAAGGAAACTAATTTGGATTCTTTTCTGATTGAAAGTCCTGAAACTCTATAACCAGAAATTAGTTCCTTGCATTCCATTGTTTTAAAGTAGTTTTTCTGAGTGCCTTGTGCATACAGTAACACTTTAAGACTGCAAGCAATTTAAGAGATGACAGTTTGTGATAATATATGAGCATATGCATATCATGAAACTAAATGCAGCAAAGGGGTTTTTGGAGCATCATAAACCACTTTGTCTAACACATGAAGCTCTCTTCAAGGGCAGTTAGCGCTATAGATTCTCAGTGTCTCTCCTAAAAGTAAACCAATGAGCTTTCACCTTTGAAAAATTATTTATATCTAGACAATCTCTGCTTTTCCTCTTTTCCCCACCACTAAATCCAGTCTCACATGAGAATTGCTTATGTCAATGAAGCAGATAATTGGGGCAGGACCTGCTATTTGTAAGTTCTCATTACCCTGCTGTACCCCTTGAGGAGTCTGCAGTGCTGCAGGACCTTGTCAGTAAATGCTTCTGGTTATTCTAGAGACTGAGAAGGAGCCCTGGAGACTTTTGTTGAATTCACCAGTCATGGAAGCAGTTGTGTGAGTCTAAATGCAAATTTCCTCCGTCACCTCTTACTTTAACCTGTGTGTAGTTGTTGAAATAATCGTTTACAGTAATTTCCTTCAGAGCTGTTGCAGAGAGAATGGGGAAGAGAAATGATCTTGGCAGGGTTTATCTCAGACTCTTTTTCTCCCCAACACTTAGAGCTCTTGTCAAGGCTAGGTTAGTAGATTTTAGTGAGATTTGGCCAGTATTTCAAGTTAGCTGTTGAAGGCAACTGTCTATACTGACTGTCAGAACTGAATTATCATGTGTTCATTTGTGCTGTCACTGAGGAAAAATATTACTGCTAGGTTGACCTACTGTACATGGGATATTGTCTCATAATTTTTCTTCCAACTAAAGGCAAGTGTTTAATGACAAAGTCATGGTTTTTCTCCTTCAAGAGAAGCAAATGGGATCTGTACAACTGGAAACAGAGACATTAAGGAATGTTTCATGGCAACTTTATGTATTAATAAATAAAGTCACTTCCTGAATTCTTAATGAAATTTCCAAATAGCTAAGATACGGGACATTATTGTTGGAGCAGAATAAATATAAGAAAATGTTGTAGTTGGTCTATCCATAATGTCAGCACTAAGATATCACAAATATAAGAGCGGCTACGCCAGGCATCACTTAGACAAGTGGTGCACAAAACAATTGCTCACCAATCACTGGCTGATTCTTAGCCTATCTCTGAGCAGCAATCGGCAGCTCCTGGCCAACTCACCTCACCTTCTATACTGAGTATGACATATGTGGGACGGAATACCCCTTTGGCTAGTTTGGGTCAGGTGTCCTGGCTGAGCTTCCTCCAGGCTTTTTGTGCCCCTTCTCACTGTCACAGTATAGGACACTGAAAAGTCCTTGATTAGGGCAAGATCTACTCAGCAGCAACTAAAACATCAGTGTGTTATCAACATTGTCCTCATATTAAATCCAAACCACAAACTGTAGCAGCTACTAGGAAGAAAATTTTCTCTATCCCAGCCAAAACTAGGGCACTTTTCTTGCTTTCATTACTTTCAAGGGCATGCTCAGTACTTTCATCCATTAACACAGAACATAAAAATGTGAGAATGTAAAAGGATAGAGGGTGTTGAAATGCTGAATGCAGGTGATTTAGGGATTTCTCTAGTTTGACCCATCTTTCCTGGCAAGTAGTTGTTGTTCTGGTAGGGTATAACTGGTAAGCTGTGGGCACGTGGGGAAGTGTAACTTGTCATGCAACTAGCCTGGTGCATAGTAAGGCCTTTTGAAATTGAAACCTTGAATTTAATTAAATAGAGGTCTGAGAATTTCTCTTATGTCTTAATAGAATGGGAAAGTAGTCACACTAACACCACATACGTTCAAGCACCTAAATTAGTAAAGTAACAAGGTAAGACAATCAATGCTTTTCGCATAACCAGGAGAGAAAGCCAAGATAACCTGAAGAGCAGCTTGAAGTACCTGAGTTATCATTCTTCTCTGCAACACCTTCTGTGAATGTTTGCCTCTGTTCTGTTTGCAAAATGTGCTCCCCCATGAACTCCCCACAGGATGTCAGGGCAGGATAAACACTGACCTCCTGCAGGTGCTGAGGTTGGTTTAGCCTTAGCTTTAGGTTAAGAGTCACTGCAGAAAGCAGAGAGTCAGGCTCTCTCAGGACCTATTTTCCCCTTAGCCATCTGTCTTGTTGAGGATGTCAGCTCAGTGTGTATTATAATATTTCTTTAACTAAAAGGCATACAGGCATATTCTGGGTGTGAGGAGAAGGAAATGAGAGATTTGCTTAAACTTCACCGAATTGCTTGTCAGTCTGCTTATTTTTCTTTTCTTTCCCAAATTCTGTTGACACTGGTACTCTTTTTTTTATCACAATGGCCAAACTACACTGACCTTATTATAATTTTGTTTATTTTAAAAAAGTATTTTAAAGTTTTTATAAAAATATGGCTGAGGTCACCCTACCATTAACTTAATTTTGCTTTTAAAATATTTTACTGGGAAATGTTTCATAGTCTTATTGCTTTCCTGAAAAGTAAAGGGTATGTCATCATTATTGGTTTGGATTTTATTCTCCAGGATTTTTGGGGCTGTGTTTAATTGAACTATAAAATGTGGTTTGGATTTAAATCTGGCCTTCAGATTTGCATACCAGCAGGGTTCTATTTACATAATGGTCTCATTTTTTTTTCAGGAGTTAGATGAGTGATTCTTAGAATGCAAATTAATTAATATTTTCTAAATAATGGATACATTGTAATAAATTCTGAATCTTAAAATTGTAGGAAATAGTGAAAAGGCTAAGAGAAGAAATACAGGAAAGATATTATGTCAAAATGCTTTCTTCCAATGTGGTATTTATGATTAAGTACTGTTTACCCCCAAGGTGTAATACTGAGTATGTATAAGTTGAGTGACTTCTGAATTTCCTTTTTTTGTGATTTTTATATAAGAACATAAAGAGAATTTTACCCTGGTTTTTATTCAATATTTAATATATTATGGAGGAGGAGTAAAAATTGTCATTTCTCACTCTAAGTACTTATAGTAGTAAGTAAAAACTATTTGGTGGGATTTATTCAGGAATGGACTAAAGACTGTAAAAAATCTTTGTTCGTTTAATGGTTTATAGTGCTATAACACATTGCTTTTTAAGTGCAGTCACATTTTGTTGTTCAATGAAATTTACAGTAGTAAATATATTGTGAAATGCAGAGTCAAGGTCAGTGGAAGCCAAAGTTTTTTTTCTGTGCTCACACCGAGTGGTATAACGCGATGACAGTAATCTCGGCTTCTCCTACCAGACTTTATTAAAATGTTACAACCTTGGCAAGATCACCCTCTGACGGAACAAAATTATTGTATGGCTGCTGCTGTACAATGAGCTTGAGCAGGCCTCTGTTGAGGGAAGACTGAATGCTAGGCAGATTTGTAGTGACTTTGAGTGATACGGTTTATTTGCAATAACCAAAATGTTTTCAGAATTGTAGCCTTTAGCATTTTTACAGTCATTTGACAAAATGCTTTTTACTTATTCTGGTGAGGTTCAGGCTCCTGCTGCAGCCAGAAAGGAGAAGCATGGCAGTGTCTGCCTAGCACAATCATAATTGCCTCTGAAGTTGTACTTTGCAAATGCTGCTTCCTTTTATTAAAGAGGAGATTTATCAAGCAGAACATACAGGTTTTAGCCTGGCTTGGAGATGCTGTATACAGTTAGGAAATAAAGAAAGCAAACATAATTTTGTCTCTCATGTGCTGGGTCTTTGAATATTGTAATAGCCTAATTGGATCATAGAAAGGTTGTTTTCTGAAATGCAGTGCAGGTTATAAAGGATAACAGTTTTCCAATGACACGGATGAGGTTTGTTTTGTGGGCATGAAATTCAATAATGGAAAACTTTTAATAAATATATAATTTATGGAAGACCAAGACTTACATGACAAATGTAGTGTCATATTTAATTTGAGATGCTAGCATGTAGCTAAAAGTGATTTGCAGATTAACCATTTGTTTTATTCAGAAACAGTACAGAAGGCAGAAGGTTGCTTGTGCAGAATTTGCTGTGAAATCCACAGATTTCATGGAAGGAACAGAGGGAGAAATAAGGACCATTTCTTCATGCTATCCCCTTTTTCAGCCTCAAAAGTTCTATAGAAATACTAAGATTGCAAATAGTACTGTTTTGAGTTGCAATCACTCTCTCTAGCTGTCTTCTATATTTGCAATAGAACAGCCACAAGGCGACCTCTTCAAGCAGCACAGAGCCTGCAGATGCAGTGCTGTCAGAGGGAAGAAAAGAAAGCAAAGGAGAGGAGTTTAAATGAGAAAAAGAACTTATTTTTTCCTATGAAGAACTAGTTCTAACTATATTTCTCCCCACAAACCTGATGATGTTCGTGCTATCTGAAGGAGGGAACTTATTCACGACATCTCTTTTTCTTCCTGATTCATCCCCTGGACAGGTGTTCTGGAGTCACTAACAGCTATTGAGAAAACTGTCGAATACTTGGAGATTTCAGCAAAAAAATATCTTGAATAATTTAGTCAGAATCATTCTCAGTTTTTCCCATGGTAACAGAAGCTGAGGCCTGCTTGGGAAGGACTTATGAATAAACTCTTCTTGATTACAGATTTTCATGTTCTTTGGCTATATTTGCTTGTAATGAGTTCAGCTCATGATTATGCCTTTTTTCAAGGCTGGCAAGTAACTCCATGAACCTAAGCTCTGCGATATGGTGGGAGTATCTTAGTGTTTTTGCTGCCTTTCCTCCTTGTTGGCTGGGACCTTGTGTGCCCTCCAAGGCAGGGACAGGAGAAACCCAGGATTTGCCTTTCCATTTCTTGTGGCTTCCCTTGCCTCTTTTACGCCAACATCATGTTTTCCTTTCCTCTTTACTGATCTCAAGGGTGGCTGCTACCCTCCCCACCTGCCTACACTTGTCTTCATCCTCTTGTCTCCAACCTCTTTCTACCTTTGAACTGTACCGCTGGGGCATGAGCCCATTTTCCAGCTGAAAAAGATTCTCAGAGCACTGATTTGTGTCAAAGGTGAATTACTGCTTTTCAATAACACATACCAGCAAAACAGAAGGAAAGAACTGATTTTCTCCGTTTATCAGTGGCTCCCTGCCTAACATGCAGTCCCTTGTTCTACCTAAAATCTTTCACAAGTGGCTGATAAGGGTCTGAGAATTTGTTACTAAATACTTTGTAATAATAATTAGTTGATACTCCATTAGCTCTGCCTGTGATTAGCTGTAGCCAAAAGGCATCTGCTGTTAGCTTCCTTGGAGGTAAGGGGGTATGGCTTCTTGCTAGGTTGTGACAGTAATAATGGTCTGTTATGTTCAATAGACAAATTTTGCTTTATTTTTTTAATTAGTTATGAGATTCAGCTTGACATTACAGTAACCAGTTAGAACTGATGATTGTCTCAATATGTTTTCTGACTTACTTTTACAAATAAACTTATGACAATAAATAAGTCTGCAAGTCTTCTGACCTGATTTTTGTCTGAGGTATTAATGATAATAAATCCTCCAGTGGTTTGCTGGGAAATGGAAACATGTCACTGTGTTTTGTTTTCTGTGGCTGACCTGAAAATAGAAATATTTTCCTGCCAGTGTTGTGTAGTGAGTCATACAAAAAATTTTTTTTACTTTACTGTGATGGCACCTTAAACGTTTGTTTATTTACCAGTCTTTAGAGACATTGACTGAAAACATACTTTTGCTTTCTCAACACTGTACTAGATTTTTCTGAAATTATAAAGAAAAACTGCAACCTTTTTTTTTTTTTTTTCCTTTTTATTATTTCAGGGGCCAAAAGACAGGAAGTAGCCTTAATGAATGGGCTAACTGTTAACTTGCACCTCCTGATGGTATGTCTTTGAGATGCATATTTCATGTCGTGTTGGCAAGTATTCTTTTTTCCTTTCCTTGTGCGTGTAAGCAAAATGTTTCCTGAGGACCTCACAAAGACAACACTGAATGATAGCCTAACTTTTCTTAAGCCTTGGGAGTTGTATCTTGAATGATGTTTTGTCTTGTGCAAGACTTGTCTCTGCTTACTATTAAGCAGAAAAGCTGGACAGTAAAATATTTTCAAGGACCCTGTAGGGCAAGTCTGAGTTGTTCTTTCATGTGCTGCATGTCATCCTCAGGAAGGACATGATGTTAAAGAAATTTTACAAATAACATCAAGTTTGATTTTCATACCATATTTCAGTTTAAGAGACAATAGCTCAAGTGTGAGCAAGACAAAGCTGTAGTATCAGTCAAGCTTAAAATGCAGTTACACACATGTGATGGCATTTTGCATTATGCTGGTTTATATATGCCTACAATGTGGTTTTAATTTTTATAACATAGTGACCATAAATGTAGCTTCCTTATGCACTGTCTTTGTGGCCACAGACAACCTGTCTCGTTCTCTAGTATTTCCGAAGATTTGATTCAACTTAGTGAAGATGTGAAGCTTCATTTTTTTGTGGTTCACACAAAAATATTTATTGCTGGGATACGCTCCTTTGTAATGCCTTTGACCTTTGTTAAATTAAGAACCCTGAAGCAGGACAAGTACCAAGCAGTACCAAGACAATTTACCTGGCTACTCTGCACTGAATTAGAATAATGCAGCCAGACTCATGCTAGACTGCTTGAGTACAAAGCTTGTGCTGGGCTGTGTGTAACCCCTGCCAGCATGAACAGGAGAGCTTGCAAATCTTCTCCTAGTCCTCTCAGCATGGTGGCAATCTCAGCTTGCCTCCATGTGAGGGACTGAGATGGAAAACCATTCACCTAAAGGTGCTGAGATGAGGTCTTTGCAGAAGGCTAAGTCCTTTGGTCAGTCTTGTTTCAGAGGATGGGATGGTTTGATAACTAATGCTTTAGGGGAGGACTGGAAATCCATTTCTTTTGCATTGTTTTCTACTCTTCAGCTGTGGGTATGTCTGTGGGATGGAGCTGGGTGAAATCCCAGCTTCCCTGGATGCCGTCAATGCTTTGCCATCAATTCCTGTAAGTGCAAGTTTTCACTGCTGGATTTTTGTGACTGTTGTTTTGGATATGTGAAATGCAGTATTATGGCGTTTTCCTACTTTGATAAATATTATATGAACAAAGAAATATTTGCAACTTCTGGGGAATTTTCTGTAGTCTGCATGAAAGTGAAAGTAAACCAGTCTTTCCTAATTTATATGCTGGGAGTGTCTCTCTTATCTGTGCTTAGGTACATTTCAACATTTATTTTTTTTTTTAATTTTTAACAGCTATCTTTCTTTAAGCCTACTCCAAGACGCTATAAAATTCTTCTAGAAGACAGAGCATTTCCCTCTGACCATGTAAGAAATTAATATTTCACCATGTTTGTATTATTAATCATATTTTTCCAAAGAATATCAGTAGCCTGATTTGAATATTTATTAGCTCATCTTGTCCAAGTAACGTTACAATAAAAAAATCTGTCAGGAGCTTTTGAGCTCAGCATATTTTACAGATCGTAACATTATTCCTTTTGTTCAAATAAAATATGTTACAAGAGGAAAAGACTGAATGGGTACATTGATTTATTAGTCTTTTTAAAGACATTGAACAAACTACTGGCCTAAATCAACTGAAGTTGTAAATGTTTTATTAATTCTTGTTGCTGTTTTATTTCATGAAGCCAAATCAATACAAACTTACAACATTAGCACTTAGATATCCCCAGACAAAAATGGAAATGTTTGTTCTTAGCACTTTAGATTGCGAGTTCAAACATATTTTTTCTGCTATAAAATAGAAGAAAATAGCTTGTGCATCACAGCCTAGAGCAAATTAATCTCTGGTTTTGTGGCCCACTGCTATTTTATCATCAATACCATAAACCCATGGAAATTAATAACAAATTTGATCTCTAAGATGTGATAAAAATGACTCAAGCTGCTATCAGTTTTATTTGTAATGAAGATGGTGGCACAGATGTATAAACCTCAAATTACCTTCATTCTAAGTAATGTTCATATCAATCCCACGTTTGTTCCAGGCACATTTGTACATTTAGAATCCATTTGCTTAAATTTCTATGGCACTTCAGTAATAACCTGGGCAACTGCTGTCACTTCAGTTCCTGTCATGTAATTTTGAACCATTTTATACCATTATTCATTGATTTTAATGCGATCTCCAGAACAATTATTTATTGATAAAATCAGTGGA
The DNA here is from genome assembly GCA_009867235.2 of Psittacus erithacus. Taxonomy (NCBI): domain Eukaryota; kingdom Metazoa; phylum Chordata; class Aves; order Psittaciformes; family Psittacidae; genus Psittacus; species Psittacus erithacus. Next base: position 14,741 of record WYDI02013253.1, on the reverse strand, counting down.
TAGTATTTTCAAAATAGCTTGGGAATTTAGAGCTCTCATTTCCTCCTAGCTATGCAGCAAATTGAAGACATGAGGATAGCGTGGGACAGCATGTATGTACTGGCCAATCTTCTTTTGCATTGAGAGTAGCACATGTGTGACAGGCTGGGATGTAGCATGTCCTTCCAAGCCAAGTAACTACCCAGGGGCCCTGGAGAGGAGATGTTCCGTCTTCTCCTTGACTGTTATACATTCAGGCTTTACTTGCTGGCATCTGGTAAAGCATATCCTCCACCATATTTCCATCCTCATTCTGACCTTATGCTGTAGGGTTTAGTTTTTGACTGTCCTTGTTGTCTGATGATGTGAATTGAATTCTGATCTTTTTCAAACCAAAACTATGAAGCTTTCATTGGAGTTGGATTAGGCTTTCAAGGTTTAATTTTAGTGAAAGGCAAGGCGTCTGAATTCCTTTTCTAAGGTTCTGAGTTGTTTGTCCATTTTTCTTTTAGTTCTTTTATCATGTACTTGCACTAACATGCTTTGCATGGAAATCTCTTTCAGTATGTTATTGAGTCTCAACTTCAACTTCATGGACTTGATGTGGAGAAATGCATGCTCACGATGCAGCCACGGGAGGTTGGTGAGAAACATGTTAGTTCTGCTTGCTGTCACAAAGGGCAGAAGCATCTTTTATATGAATGTAGTCATATATTCTCAAATATTCTAGTATCAGCCTGTGGAAATATTAATTTGTTTCTACTAGTATTTTTAGGTAAAATTTATGAATCATGTATTCTCTTTCTGTGTATATTTTTTTTGGTATTAGAACACATTTTATAATTGTCTGATTCAACTAGATAATTTTCCTCAAACAAAAAAAAGAATATTATACCTTATTTTTCTATTTGCAAAAACCGACGGCATCCTGAGACAACTGAAAAATATAGTAGCTAATTGAGAAACACTCATGGCCTTTTACTGCTCAAAGGTAAAAGATTGCCATAACAAAACAACACTGTGTCTGTATCAGCACAGGCTAAGGAAAAGGTCTGCTTTGAGTAATGTGTTACTCAGATTAATTTGAAAGAGTGCCTTCCTTTGCTTTTTAGTATTGAGAACTTTGCCACCTTACTATAAACTGATAGTGACCTTTTGCATCTGAAATCTGAGTCATCTTGTGAGTAAAGAGCCCACTCCTGACTGCTTGATAGATCTGCAAAGATTGTTGAGATAATAACAGCTACTTTCAATTCAACAGTCTTGTCCAAGCTCTTTTCAGTAACAAGTCTAATTTAATTCTAGAGTTCTACTGCTTAATTGATCCCTAGGTGGTGCTATATTTTACATGATTCCTTGCCAGGAAGACAGGAGGAGGATTAGGCAGTAATTTTCCTAAAAAGACCAAGAATGAGGTGTTTTGGTTTTTTTAAAAAAAATTTCTCTATATTTAATGACCCCATGTTTGGGGTGAGACTTATTGTTTTAAAATAAAAATATGGCAGATTTATAATAGTTTCCTGTGGGATACAATGTTTATTAGAAAAGTACAATGTGAAACTGATAGAAAACTTTAAAGTCGTGTGGATGTCACAAATTTCAGCTGCCACATAAAAATCATTACATAGGCTATCTTTACCTGGATTTTTTTTACTGTAAATTAAAGCTGTCTGAAATATTAAGGAGTATGAAGCATGCTAGAATATGAAGTGCATAGACTTTCAGGTTTCACTGGCACTTTCAAGATATGTTTGCTAATGATTTCTTTTTTTTTTTTTGAGGTGACTTTTTTATAGGCTACTTCATATACTTCATAGGGCTACCTTTGTATATCATTATGATATTAAAGATTTGCTTTTGATCTCCTTATGTGAGCAGCAGAGCTCATGGTAAAATATAGATTATGAAGTAAGAAATGACAGTTTTATTACTGCCAGAGTTGATATAAAATGTGTGCTTTAACTTTGTTTTAGGGAGAGGAGACCCTGAGAACTGAAGATATCCTTGCTGTTATTGGGAAGGAAGGGGACTCTATTGCTGTCATTCTCTTCAGTGGGGTGCAGTACTACACGGGACAGTTTTTTGACATCCCTAGAATAACAAAGGCTGGCCAAGAAAAGGTGGGATTGTTCCAGACCCATCCTTTTAACACCAATTTTAGAACAATTTTTCTGTGAAATATTTATAATTTCTACTTTTTCTGAAACAAAATGGAGCATGTGCAGAAACCTGTGGGGTTCTGAAAAAAAGTAAAAGCAGTCTGTGCCCAGATCCTCTGGGGGTTGTGTGCTGCATGAAGAAACAGTCCTGTGAGAACAATCTTGCTGGAATGACTTAAACAATATGGAGAGATAATTCATGACTATTAACTTCTACTGGACTTTTATTGAAGGATAGAATTTCAGGAGGTTCAGGGGAGAAGGAGGAGGAAGTAGTCACAGCTCTAATCTCTCTTTAAGAGTTAGTTTGTGTTAGATTTCCATTTTTTTTTGGCAGACTTTCATTATTTTCGTCCTTTCCTGCAGCTTTGTTGTGACAGTTTTTTCCCCCTGTGTGTAGGGAGGTGAACTCCCAATGGAGCCAGCAGTGTTTGGACTCAGCTGATCAGTTTTCTGGAGGCAGGCACAACACGGGGCACATCAATGTCTTAAGACAGCTGTATTTTAGTGATGACTCAGCCTTCTGAGCTTGGAGGCAGTGTGTTCTGTGGACATACCTGTAAAACTTCTTTAACCATCTCTATTGCCTTAGGAATCCAGGAGAAAATATTTTTTAATTAAGTCTTTTTATCAACAGGAGGTCACCAGACTTTCTATAGGGCAGTCTTTTACTGGATATACCTTATCTCATAAAAAACTAAACCATTCAAAGATTTAGTATCACTGGATTTTGGCAAACCAGCTAACTATTTATATTTGATGTTTTAACTCTCTGGAGAAGTTCCTGGCTCACAATAGGCTATACATTTTGTTGCTGTAGGTTTGGCAGTGGAAATTTTTCTGGAGGTCAGGGAGTAACTTATGCTGCTGGAAACTGATGGTAACATCTCCCCTGAGAGAGCAGAGCAGGTGTGAAAGCTAGTGCAGGGCCTGTGGGATATAAGAAGGCAAGGTTCTCACAGAACAGCACCTGGCAACAAAATTGTTCCTCAGCCCAGTACAAAACAAGACTGACTTCTGACATGAATGCAGAAAACCAAGAGAAAAACAGACATGGAGGGAATCAGCTGCAGGAGCAAATGGGTCTGTGTATTAGCTCCATGCAACTCAAAAAGCACCTTCGTGGTGTTTTCCTTGAGGGTCTTTCAGTATTTTGCTGACCGCAAACAATCAAAAGACTATGCTAAAATGTTTTAAAGGGAATGCAGGTCATTAATAGGGTGATGCCACCCACTGCTCTACTCTCTCTCACTCCTGGTGGAAGCAAGGCTTTTGTTCAGCTGCCAATGCCTACGTTCCTACAGTGATTTTTCCCTGAAATCTGCTGTGATGTGTCTGAAAGGTGCCTGAGAGAAAAATCTTTCTTCTCTACTGTAAATATGAACATTCTGGGAAAAGCCTATCTCTTTACTACCTAACTAAAGATGCTCTCTGGACTGTGGGACATGTGCTTGGATAAGTGGAAGTGGTGCAGTTTCACTGAAAGCAATAAGCTATCCTAAAATGGCTGAGAACCTGTGTTCTGGGAGAAGAGTAGTCACTCACAGTTTATTATCTGGAGTGAAAGTGGGTTTGATGTTTATATTGTCTGATATAACCAGGACTTGTTGGAGACAGCTTAAAATTTCTATAAAGCAATACAAATAATACTATTAACTCAGGGGTATGTGCTTCCACTTGAATATACACAAAACCACTGCACATTTATAGAGTCTGTGTCATGTTACTGAAGAGCAGAGCAATTTCTAACAGCATTTCAGTGCTCCAGCAGGCACAGGTAGATGTCAAATATCCATTTCCACCTGCATGCCTGTTAGATATGCCATGATGTAGAAGTGAATCTCTTCTTCTAGAAATTTTTAAAAAATGGAAAGAAAAAAAAAAGAAAATATTTGCCAGCTTCTTTGTGGTTAGAATATGCAGGACTGGGATGTGGGTAGGTTCATGACCTATAATGACATTAGCGTATTTAAAAAGAAAAGAATAATTTAGCCTGAAGAAGTGTTTGAGTACCCATAAGGCTTGAAAAGTATGAGCCAGCCCTTTTTTTATTTCCATACTGTCAGATAGCCTCAGCTGAATGCCCTTGCAGATTCTGCCCCCGGATTAAGTGATGTTTATGTGTTTATACAAAACCACTATGTAACATGCTGCTACGCTACCCTTGAACATCTGCATATGGCAAATATTTACTTGAACAGCTACAAAGTCAGGGATTCATGAAGAGTTTTCTGTCTTAATGGTGATAGAGGTATTCCTGTATCCTGCTACTTCTCTTAGTCTCAGGGCTTCTGGTTACCAGAAGTCCCCAAATGCTGGATCTTCAGAAGCAATTAGCTTCTCTCCTCTTTTCCCAGGTCAGAAAAGATGGTACAGCCACCATTGGATTAGGGGATAGAAAAAAACCAACACAACAACAGGAAAATCAAATCAACAAAAACTAAACCAAACAGCTGTTAAACCAGGATCATTAGCATCTATGCAATGTGTATAGGCTCACTTTCTGTTTGGTGGCATCCAACTAGTCCCTGTTGCCAGGTTGAAGAGCTTTCAGGACAGTAAATGCATAGACTTAAAGACCATATCTCCTTCAAGAGCTTCTGCATCTGATGAAACCAGGGTTGTCCTATACATAATACGTTATCACAGAAAGGTTGGAAGTCCTTTAAAATGTGTGTTAAAAGAGAATAAGCCCCAGAAGTCATGTTCATAGCAGAAATGCAAGGCTCTCCTTCCTGTTTATGAATGATGTCATGCTCCTGAACAGACAATAGCTTGGAGGGAGCTGACAAGCAAGAAAGTCAAAAGCGGAGAATGCAGGGTGGAAATGTCATTTGATAAGAGGAGGGAAAAAAATATGTCAGACAGTATAGCAGAGTGAAAAGTCCTACGCAGGTGGTCTTAATAATTCTTTTAATGTACATTTGAAATAAAATCCTGTAGTGTTGTGGCCTATCACAGCTTGTCTATAGAGATTTGAGCTGCGAGCTGAGTGGACTGGAAAATGTCCTAGGGTGCTTGAGATCGATCATTTATGAATTAAGTTACTGATTTCCTTTTACATTTTTTAAGCCAATTTCCTAAGTCCTCTGCGTACATTAAGATTCCTCCCAGAGTGAAAGCACTGCACATAGACAGCTTCATTAAGTCATTAAATATTAAATGAACTAAATTAAGCTTGAAAAATTACCTCAGGCTATTTTTCCATCTTAGGTCTCTCAGATAAATCAAAATTACTATGTGTTGTGCAAGAAACTCATCAGCAGGCTGAAGAGGGTGTAACAGTTTGCCTTGTTTCATTCTTCTGAGCTTGCGCTGGAGAATGGAAGGGGTTGAGTCATTTTATTCTTCTACAAGTGAAGAAATGGATGACTTTTAGGAGACTCTATCTTTCAAATACTATTCTCATTTCGCAAGTTATATTGCACTTTCCACTGGCTCTGTACCATATGTAAAGTATTTTAATCTCTTGAGTCCCAGTAGGAAGAGCTTTAAGATCCTTCATCTTAATTTCTTTTCCTATCTCTCTTTCTAAGTATCCCAGCTTTGCTGGTCTGAAACTGCCATTTCTCTCCCTTTCTCCAAATGTCATTGTCCATGCTGAGTTGTTACCTGCTGGTTATCAGCAGCTACCCAGACACTTTGCAAAAATGACTTTTAGATGTTAGAATAAAACGGAAGATGCAGGGGAGAATACATGTTCTCCTCTTTGCCCAGACCAGATGGAAAGCTCTGTTTTCCCCTTAGTCTGAGGAAGCAACACTCCCACACAGTCCTTGTTCTGCATGGCTTGTGCAAGGAGATGTGTTTCAGTTTGTTTTACTTTTTCCGTGCAATTTGTGTGGCTAAACATTTGCTGTTTGTGTGACTTTAGTTCCAGACACCTACCAGGGAAAGCAAGCCAGCACGACCCAACTTACAGATGATGACTTGAATGAAATAGCACAAGTGGGTGTTTCTGAGATGAGGCAGGAAACCTGCCAGCAATGAACCCAGATTCTCAGGCTATGGTTTATTAGTAAGCTAAACAGCGCCCAGTAAGATTTACCAACCAATTTCAAAGTGCTGGGGAGCAGTTAAAGAGGTTCAGGAAGATGGTGGTATGTTGTTGGCTCTCCTGTTTGGAGGCTATAAGCCCATGGTGTGGGTGCAAGCTGGTTTACTCCAGCCAGTGCCAGTGCCCAAGAAAGCCTGCACATGTTGAGTTTACAGATAAAAGTAATACCTGTAAATGTTTAAATCCAGTCAACTGAAATTTTGAAGTTAATTCCTTAAAAGCCTCCAAAAATCTTCTTGTTCTCTAGCAGACTGGCTTTAGTTTGTTGTAGCTGAACCAAGGCCATTTTATCCCTAAGAGCATTCCCATGGGCATTCAGTGCTTCAGCTTCCCTACCTTAGCTTCACCATTTCAGTTGATTTGTCTTAACTCACTTGTGTGTGTGTCCCTATGAAGACAAGCTGCCAAGGATGTGAAGGCTAGGCTATTTATTGGAACTTTGGTTCCAATGCTTAGATCATGCAACTGCTATGACAGTGAGTTTTCTTCCCATCATTTTGGAGTGACTTCTCAAGCTGATAACTTCACCAGTGCCTCCATTAGAATTAGTGTGTCATATCTTCTTAAAATGCTGCTTCATTCAAATTGTTATCTAGTTTATACAGAAGATTAAATATACAAAAACCCTGATTAAATAATTTAGCTAAGGCTCCCTTTGTGCAAGAAACAGCACGAGATTCTTAAAATCCTTTGGTTTATTATTGGACATGAATTTTTCTGCAGTCTGTGCTCTCACTCTTAGTCCTGCCATGCTGCTTGCAAGCAAGCTGTTTGTGTTTTAAAAGCAAAATGCAAAATAGCATTTAATTTGTAGTCCTGGCACGAAAGGCAATTTTATTTTTCTGTGCCTAAATAAATAGCAAAGCTTGAAAGAACTTTTTAGTTTAAAAATACTGCCATCCAGTGGCTATTTTGTGTGCAAAACTGCTACTTTTTGAGGTACATGTCTGTGGTCCTTTTATATATATTTTATGTATATATATATATTTTTTTTTCCCCCCAGTGCCCTATGCAAATACAACAGTTTTAAGAGAAATGACAGAATGTTTTGTAACTTTTTAGGGAAAAGTACAGAAATGTTTAAGGTCAGTGTTTTGCATCTCACCCATTTGGATTCCCAAAGAGCAAGATCCTCAGTTTAAATATCAGGGAGACTTTAAGCATAAGTATGTAGTAGAATGTAATTGTTCATTAATATTGACATCATTATATGCATGAATATTTTGTCTCTGCCTAGAGCTTGTCATACCATACAACAGTTTGAAATTGTTCTGAATACTTGTTTCAAGGGACTCCACCTTACTGCATGAGAGAAGACTTAAGAATCTAAACCACATCCAATCATTCCTGAATACAAGCCCACAAAGCAGTTCATGGTTTCTACATGTGCCTATGATATAGAAAACTTGTTTCTATTAATAACTCAAAACTGATGGGACTTTATAGAGAGCAAGTAAAACTGTAAAGATGTTTTTTCAAAATATTTTTATAGTGATGATTATCTTGATAAGTGGCATGTTACTAATCTCTTTTCTGCAGGGTTGCTTTGTTGGATTTGACCTGGCTCATGCTGTTGGGAATGTAGAGCTTCATTTGCATGACTGGGGAGTAGATTTTGCATGCTGGTGCTCGTACAAGGTAAAATAGATTCACTGTTTGAGCCTATTTTCCATAATGTCACTTATGATGCATCAGCAAACAGGTCAGATGAATAAGAACTGCACCTTAGCTGTTGATCAAGACTTGGACACATGTTTGAATCAGTCCCAGTGGGGAGGTGGAAACTGACTTTGGTGGTGGCTTTGTTATGAGATGTCCAAAAGATAACAGTATCAACTACCTGCAAGATCTTGTGGATGTGAGATGGGTGCTAGTGGTGGTTAAACATCTGCTCTGAAGCACACTCTGGACTCCAGTCACAGTATCAGGGGCATTTCTTTTATTTCTCATGCAGAGAAAGTCTTGTGGCTATAAGCTTTTCTTAAGTAGTTCTTAAATAAGGGAATACTCTTGTCTAAACTTAAATAATTTCAGATGATAGAACAAGGTATCTTTAGTTCCTTTGACTTCTCTTGAGCTTAAGAACCAACAGACGCAGTCAGATGAATTTTTTGATGACTTTGCTATATGTGTTTTGGCATGGGACTGTTTCAGCCATACTTCAATTTTCTAACCTTTTGTCTGTTAGACTTCAACTATCATACATGAGCCAAGAAAGATATTTTTAGAACTAATCTGAAAAAATGTATCTGCTTTTATGCACATCAGCACTTTGAGACAAATGCTAAGATCTCCAGTTAAAAAACACTAGAAATGTTAAAATTGGTCTGTTTTATAAAGCAGGGTGAGGGAAGTAATGCTATACTTTACAGATAATGAGCGCGAAGTGTACATGTTGATTTATTCTTTGCAGTATTTAAATTCTGGAGCAGGCGGCATTGCTGGCGCCTACATTCATGAGAAGCATTCCCAAAGTATTAAACCAGTGTAAGTATTTTTCTATACCCAAATAAAAGATGCTGTGAAGTTCAAATGGAAAAGTTTCTTCCCTCTGAGTTCAGATTTAAAAGTGAAAATGTGTAAAGGTTCTTAATTGCAGACTATGGGCATATATATCTCTGTGTGTATGCAGATATGTATGCATATGAAGAAGAAATTTCCTGTTTCAAAAAATTACTTCAAAAAGTAGTATTTTTTTACTGACTTATTCTAGCAATGAAAAGGGTAGTACAAGCGTAGATAATTTATCTGAATTTGTTACCTCAAATGGGTTGTTTTATGTTAATTTCAGTAAATTTTGAAGTTGTTAATGTACATGTTCACATCTTAAATGCATTTCCTTCTTGAAGTTTGCTTTCAGTTCTAACCTAAGTATAATCATAAGTGAGAATGATGAGAATGCTTATAATATTAAACCCAAGTAACCTGAATCATGCCTATGAGACTCTTCAATGTAAAGAGAATATTTAACATCTTCCTTTAAAAATGGATTTTTAAAAATTATTGAAGTCTTTGCCTGGTGAACAAAATCAAAGACAATTTCAACTCTGTGTCTAATAGCTCTTTAATACTGGCATGTTTTCATTAAAATTGTATCCACTGGTAAAGCTAGGAAGCATTACATAGAGATATGTGTTCTCAAAGACTGCATAATCCATGAAAAGCTGTGCTGTCAGCTGAGGTTAGTTGCATTAAACCCCCTCCCCCCCGTTATTTAAAATGTTATATGTTTGCACTCTACGTATGTATATGAAGAAGAGTAGGATTAATGCTTCTAATGCACTGAGAAATAGGAACATTTCTTTCTGGCTATAATGCTTGGAGAAATTGCTGGCCCTTACTTTTATTTTAGCTTGAAGAAAGCAAACCGAATCAGGTTTCAGAGAGAAATAATATTATAATGAAAAACTTCACTATACGATGTGCTGGTTTCAGACTGTCTAGACTCCCAGGAGATAATGAAATAATGCTGATAAGTTCTTCTTAGTCACCCATAACAGAAAACTCATTACGATGACATATGATCTGTTGTAAACTGATTTGATCCTCATATGTGAACACTGGCAAAATATTTCAGATATCTTGATACTTCTGGAAAGGCATTGTGGATTTTGTTTGTGCTGGGTTTTTTTTGGTTGTTTGTTTGTTTTTTTTCCCTGCTTCCCCTTTTGCCAGGTGTAGGCATTGCTCCCATGTCCACACCTTTGGATCCTGGTTGTGGGGACTGGGAAGATTGCTGAGCAGTGAAACAATATGAGCCAGCTAGAAATCACAGAACAGCAATAGAAAGTGTGAAGAAAATTTCAAGGACTCTGAGTTTTTTTGACTCTGATGAAATTTTACAATTTCTGTGAGGGTACTGTAGGTAAGAGCTTAAATTAGTTATTCCTGTACCAGCTTCTTCATACACAGCCATTAAATTGTGCACTGAATCTGGATACTGAATGTCTTAAATAGTTGCCCATATGAAACAGGCTTTTTTAGCCTAGGGCCTAATTAAGAATATAATTCCAAACTTCCTGCATAGACTCTTTGCATTATTTATTTTCTTTTTTCCATATTTCCTGAGATTTGATAATCATTCATCAAGTTGTTTGTAGCAAATATGCATTGCTTTTCTTTCTTTTACGCATCAACCGAACATTTCAGGTCTCCAAATAAGGCAGTGAGACAAAGGAGAATTTGTCTATGTCAAAGTATTCAATTTTATAGCTGATTTAAATGCAGAGCAATTTGCTGTATGTTGTACAATCAAATAGAGTGGAATTTAACTGCTCTGAAGTTGCAGGTTTTATGTTGCATCTAAAAAGTCTTTGGCTGTCATCTGGATCAAGGATGACACCCAGTGGCCAGACGACTTGATTCTAAAGCAGAAGCGTCAAACACTTATGCTTCTTTGCCTCTCAGCACACACAGGTGGCTAATTAAGTTCCAATCCAGCTGAAACCATTTTGTCATTTAAACTCTCTCATATAATGTTTTTAACCCATAGCCAATATTGTGCAAGTCACTTTACCCACCTATATAGATTTCTTTAATTTTATAGATTTCTTTAATTTATCTCATCTTTCATATTTTTATAGGTAGCTATTTTCATAGCAAATTAATGTATTTTATGCCAATATAAAAATATATGTTCTGACCTTAATCAGAGTGGCAGACCCAGAACATTTGCCAAGTGACTTTGCCTGCTACTGACTGAGTCTGGGGCAAAAAGGACTTGGGTGTTTATTGAAAATTAAGCAACTCAATCAGAAAATCTAATTTAAACCCCCAAGCCCATCACCAAAGGCATGTATGTATTTTATTTTAAATTACCTTAATTTTATGAGAATGCCCTTATTCATGCCCAGGGTCTTCATAGTAACAGCAGTGTAAGGAAAAGGGCATTCGCATTGTAGACACACCTGGTTTCAAAAACTGGATTCCTCTCCAGTTGCTCCTCCATCCTGAGCCTGCTCCCTGGACAACAAAACACTTATTTGTTGCTGCTTTTTTTTTAAATGCAAATTGAGAAAGAGTCACTAATTTAATAGCCTTACTCCTGGGTACTGGGGGCCATGCCAAAGCTGCTTTGTGCTTTGAGTCTGCAGAGGTTGTGACAGTCTAAGTGCAAACTTAAACAACTCAAACCTGGTATTATTCAGTAATATGATACCATGTCCCAGGAGATAAAAAGTAACACCTAGCCTGCTCTTCTTCTTAATGGACGTGCAAGCTTCCCACAGGAGTTGAAAAAGTTGGTAACTGGCAGAAGAACATTATGGATAATTGTCCTGGGTTCAGCAGTAGCAGTAATTTTTAATCCTTAGTAGCTGGTGCAGTGCTGTGTTTTTGACTTTCAGCCTGGGAGCAGAGCTGATAACATCGATGTTCTTAGTTACTGCTCAGTAATGTTTACGCTGACCAAGGACTTTCTGAGTCTCATGCTTTGCCAGGGAGGAGGGGAAGCCAGGAGGAAGCAGAAAAAAGACACCTGACCCAAACTATCCAAAGGGGTATTCCATACCATAGCGCATCCTGCCCAGGATGTAAACCGGGGGCAGTTACCAGGAAGGATTAGATCACTGCTCAGTCAGGCTGGGTATCGGTTGACAGGTGGTGAGCGGTTGTATTCTCTTCCCTTGTTATTTCCCTTATCATCATTATCATTGATGGTAGCAGCAGAGGGTTTGTGTTATACCTTAGTTACTGGACTGTTCTTATCTCAGCCCATTGGAGTTACATTCTTTTGATTCTCCTCCCCATCCCTCTGGGAGCTGGGGAAAGAAAGGAGGGGAGTGAGGGAATGGTTGTGTGGTTCTGAGTTACCAGCTGGGCTTAAACCACGACAGCAATACAGACTTGTTTTGTGTCACTGCAAAGACCAACATGCACTCCCTGGCTTAGCTGTGTGTCATGGTTTAACTCCAGTCAGCAGCTAAGCCCCACATAGCTGCTCACTCATTTCCCTGCAGTAGGATGTGAGAAAGAATATGAAGGGTGAAAGTATAAAAACTCATGGGTTGAGATAAAGACAATTTATAAGGTCAATCAAAAGCTATGCATGCGTAAGCAAACAAAGCAAGGAATCTATTCAGCGCTTCCCATGGGCAGGCAGACATCAGCCATCTCCAAGAAAGCAGGGCTCCATTGTGCATAATGGTTACCTCATACCAGCTACTATAAAGAAAATTAACTCTATCCCGGCCAAAAGCAGGACACTAGGGATAGTTCTCTAATTGAGTGTAAGAGCCATGGGTCTAAAAGTTACATATTGTAACCATCCCAATTAACATGTGCACCCAAGTATGTTGGATAGTCCTTTGCTAGTCCCCTTTCTTCCTAGAGCAGTAAAACAGAATCAGTCTGGCATATATGCATCCAATATATCCTTATTCTCTCATGATCTCACCTCCTTTGGAGTCTGTTTTAATACTCAAATAGCTTTTTTAATACCTGCTCTATATATCACAATGCAATATATTCCTGCCTAATTGTGCCAGAGTGGTTTCTTTATGCAAAGATTTCAGATAAAAAAAGACCTAGACAAAGCAGAGTTATGAAACACTGCTGAAACTGTTCAGTCAATGCAGGCTAAGCCTGTGCCACCAAGCTTCCACAGAATGCAATTATGTGGGGTTTTGTCTCTTTGTTTATTTCTTTGTTTGTTTTGGTGTGTGGTGTCTCCCCTTTCCTTTTTTTTCCGCATTTCTCAATTTCTCTATTTATAAAAAGAAGGATAACTAAAACCTACCAATCAATTTAGCTATAATGAAATGTGAATGTTTGTGAGCACCTTGAGTAGTAGGTACAGAAGTCAGTTGTTCCCTACAGGGTATTTGCAGTTGTAAATGTGCAGTGAGTTCAACTGTGCTGTCAACGTGGCATAAGGGACGGGACGGGACGAGCATGCAAAGTCCTGAGATAGGAGAAGAAAAAAAGTCCTAGTCAAATCCCTGTAAGAAGTAAAGCACAATTTAAAAAGATGAAAGGGAAATAAATGTATGTAAAGCAGTCAGCAGAATAATAGATAAGCCTTGGCAGAGGATTAAATGAAAATTGTACACAGTCTAGTGTTTAAAATTAAAGGATTTATCAAGACTTAACTTTAGCATACACTAGAAGCAGGTAGAGTTTAAAAAGAAAATGTTTGTGTGATGTACAGAAATGCTGCGTGTGCAGAAGTGCTGCATATGCAGAAAGCAGCCAGTGTCCAAAGAGCGTGTCTGCTTCTGCTGTAGGATAAAAAAGTATCAAAGAACAAGAATCAAAAAAGTAACCGTAACTGGTTCAAACTAGCTTTGAGAAAAACAAGGTATCTGCCAACACTTTCTTCAGAGATGCTAGTGAGATACCAATCGTTTCTTAGACAACTTTCCTTCTTGGTGTCTTGATTCCAAAGAAAATGCCGGATAAGAAATTGTTTCCCACAACTTCTTTATAGAGACCAGGATTAATTTTTGGTATGTGAACTTTTACTCTGGCATGAGATAAACAAAAATATGCTATTCCAGCTCCATACGTCTTCCCCTTCCCATTTTTCCCAGGTGCTTTGGGTCCCAACCCTGCTCCAGTGCAGACCCTCTCTGCCCAGTAACTGTTTTGTGAGAGGTTGCTCAACCCTGACCAGGGCTGGTAGCTTCAGCTGAGTTTTTCTTTAGTTATTTTCTTGTTCTGTGATGAGACGCATTATTCCTTTCTGAATTAGAGCTACATAGTCCCCAAGCTGAATAACTGAAGCTTCTATGAAACTGCTGAAAGTGTAGCTTTGGAGCAATGTGAGTTGGGAGCAAAGGACAGTCATGAAAAGATTGGGTAGGTTGTTATATATATGTTTTATTGGATCTTGTTTGAAATGCTTCTAGGAATAACAGGCTAAGATGTTCCAATTCTCACTCAGAACTGATAGATTCAAGGGTCAGTATCTCAGCACTACTGAAAGTTTTAGCAGAACAGAGCACCTTGGCCCAGCCAAGGAAGACATCTGAAGAAGCAGTGTGGAGGTTTCCCCGAAGCAGCACTGAACATAGCAAGGTGGAAAGCCCGTGATCACAAGTGGAAGTGTACATGCTGCTGTTTCCAGAAGTGTTTCTCATTGGTTCTAATGGACTCAAATTGTGGACTAATGTATGGATAAACTATTCGTGGAATGCAGCTTGTGTCCCTGAGTAAGAAAAGTATCCCATACTGAGGTAGAAATGAACTGATTCTTTGCCAAGGAGATGGGACCAATTTAGTTCCTTGAGCTAATTTAGAAACCGAAAGTTAAAACCTCCCTTGGGAAGAGACTGTTTAGGAATCAAGGCATTGGCTAATTAGGCTTAATTGCAGTGTCTTGGGACAAGTGATTTATAAGGCCAGTCTAGACCCCTGATGGGCCTGAAGGGATGTGTTCTTGGGTTGAAAACTGGATGGCAAATATCCCAGAGCATTTTTAAACTTTGGAGTGAGTCTCCGGGAGGAAAAAAAAGAGAGGTTAATGTGCACTCTGATTCGGAGAAAACTCCAGGAACAAACTTGCCAACAAAGTTTTCCAAGTTGACAAGCAGGTATTCTTTATTGCG
>WYDI02013248.1:0-23249 GCA_009867235.2 Psittacus erithacus | reverse complement strand
GTCCTTGACCGATTGTAAACATTCTAAGCAGTAGCTACAAACATCGGTATTATCAGTACTGTTCTCAGACTGAAAGTTAGAAACACAGAGCTGCACCAGCTACTAAGAAAGAGAAAAATTGACTGCTACTGCTGAACCCAGGACAAAAATACAAAGACAGAACAAGAAAATACGTGACACTTTGCAGCACTAGAATATATGCAGAATTTCAGAGGTTTTTAACTCCATCATTACTGTTCAATTTATACATTCAAACTACACATAGCTCTTGGACAAAATCTATTTTCCCCAGTACAGCACCTTTTTTGGGAAGACTAACTTTGTGAAAATTTAAGATTTTATGACCTGTTGTGAACTATACAGTCTTAAACTTTGCAATACTTCTCAAAAAGAGAAATCCAAGAAGGATATTGGTTTCTTTGACATCGCTTGTTTTTTGTCCACTTCAATTTAGTTTCAACAGCACATCTAATAGCAGAAAAAGCAGTAACATTTCATTTTGGGAATGCAAAATGGTTTCAGAACAATCGATAAAATGAATTAGCACCCTAATAGCGATACATATAAGCAAACCACACTTCATTCTATTTTGGCATAAGGGAATTAAGAATATAGAGAAACTTGAACCAGGTGAATGAAAAGAAAACTTTATACAGTGAGAAATGTATAGCTGCCCTCATCGCCCCCAAGAGTTTTTTCTAGTCCAATATCTAATAGACTCAAGTTACACTTACAGGATTGTGCATGGCCCATGTAAAATCTCATTTCCATACGTTTAAAAGCCTTAGCAATAACCAGGGCGATAACCGCTAGCAAGATGCATCCATTCTCCTGGGATCTTGCTCTTGCATTCTTTAACAGAAGAACTCCCACACCACAGAAGAGTCTCCAAGTCTCAGCGAAAGAAGTGGCCTGATAAGATACTACATAGCTCTAAAGAAAAGAAGATACCTGTATAAAGATGCATACAAATACATTTATGGGCAAAAGTAGACTGCACCATTGAAATGACAGTCATTACCAAAGATATTAAGTCATCCATGGTTCAGCAGCTTTTCACACAATTTCTAGAAAACAGGCAGGTAATTGCACAAATGTTTCAACTGATTTATATTTTTTTTAAATCTTTCATATATGTTTATACTTCATACAGATTTATAGAAAAAAATCAGCAAAACTGTCTATACCAGGGCACAGTTACCCTAACCTAATTATCTTGATGTTATCTTACAGTGTTAAGTACTTCATATAGTACCTCCTACATTATATTTGGCAACTTCTATTAGACAGTCCTGAGTCAAGAAATATAGCTCACTCCCAGAAAAGAGCATCAATATTTCTAGTTATTATTGTTTGGTTCTGGTAGCCACTGCCACTGTTTTCAATATGAAATACAATAGAAGTTACATATTATTATGCATACATTCAACCTTCAACACTATTAGACTTCTGGCAATGATACTTTTTCAAGATATGGTAACCATACACCTTTTAAAGCCAAGAAGTAGCCATACATAAAACTTTGAGAATTCTAAAGAATTATGAATTGTTGGCGACCAGAAGGGAGGAAGGGGGTTATTTGCTTTGGGTTTTTTTTTTAATCAGGGCAGTCCTCTTTCATCAAGACTGCAAGTTCTTTTGTACTGACAAACACCAAGGTTGTCAGGATAAGCCTAATAGCCTAACTACATGTTATCCTGTTAAAATTGAACTGAATGTCTGTGTTAATATCGCGCCTTATTGCTATGATTTTTCTAGGGTTTTACTGAAGAAAATATGTCAGAACTTCTCATCATGAAAAATATTAACATCAAATTCACAGATAAAGTTGATATACTCTGAATATTGCATTTAGAGGCTTGCAGCATTTGGGAAATCTGTTAAAGCATTTAATTTTTAAAGGTGGTCAGGTATCTCAGTTTCAGGGAAAGGTTTAAATACATTCTGATGTTTGTACAGAAAAAAAAAAAAAAGAAAAAGAAAACATGCAAATAAAATTACTTAATATCTATAGTTTTAAATTAAAAAGTCAACCATGAGATGGTTCTGACTCAATTTACAAACAGATCTGGCAGCACAATGGGAACAGCGGAATAGCCACTATAGAAGCAGGGAAGAAAGTTAGGGGAAAAATGTTTCAACAGGGAGGGAACGGCAGGAATTGCCCTTGCAGTTATTTATGCTAATAGAAATACAATTCCAGATGATGAGCAGCACTTTTTACAACCACTGCGACTTCTCGTCAAATTCAGATAAACCCATTAAAAAAATTACTGTAAATTGAGAAACTTACCTTCCTGCTTACCTTAAGATTACAACCCTAATGAACTTTGACTCTTTTGAAATCAATTTCCCACTGACTTCACAGATGCCAGGACTTTTTCTCATTTGTTTGCCTTTCATAACATACATAGTATGGTAAAGAATATTTCCTGAAAAAATTCTGTGAGTAAATCAGGACCCTGGTGCTGCCCTGCTGAGAGGAAGAGAAATCTGTGTATTTTAGGAAATGCTGGATTATTTTAAATAGAAGTGTCCCTGTTCTCATGGCCTCAGGGTTCAGCTAAACAGCTGGAAATGATGAACCCTTCTCTTCAATTAAGTCATCTCTGAAAGACTACCACTCTGTAGCACTTCCATCAGACCCCTTCCTCAGATTGGTACTAAAAGAGAGTGTCTCTTTAACTTCCAAAGAAGCAGCAGGACACATCAACTGCCAACCTTATCACTTTTTTCATATCAGTGCATCCCAAAACATACAGATACTTCTCTACCAAAATATTTCCACAGGATGTTAATATGAAAGACATACACATTTAGAGGATGTGTCCAACTGAATCTTTCAGATTCAACAGTTGTATACAACTGCAGGCTGGTACAGGGGCTGCACTGCTCACCTGCTTTAGGCAGATGGTATTAACACCTTCCTGCCTGTCTCAGAGCAGACCCATTGTCACCATAATCTTTATAAGGGCACTCATGCAAAAAAGACAACAAAACAAAACCAAGACAAAAAAAATATATAAAATAAATAAACAAACAAAACTCGAACTGTTTCCTGCTCCTGTTCCTTCTATTTTTGAGCAATAACATACTGCCTGCTGCCTGACCCACCACCTCTTCAAAGGCTGGACAGTTCACACTGCAAAACTGCGCAGTATCAGATCTTTGTATTCCATAGGTTCCTGATCTGTGAGGGAGGAATTATCATGACTGGCTGGCATCTCTTCTAGTATAGTAACTGCCTCACAATTAGATTTAAACCACCTGACTCTATATGTTTCAGTCTTGCTGTTTTGCGGGGCAGGGACAAATGTTCTTGTATGTAGTACAATTTCCACATTACTATATGATAAACTGCCATGTTCAAGAAGGCAAAAGGGTCCATATTGGGTTATTACAAAGTCTAGAAGGGCTGCACTGTCATATATGCCTTAAGTATGACTCATTCAGTCACTTTGACTAAGCAAACAGGTTTTAATGCAGCTGGTGAATATGGAGAAGATATATTCCACAGCTCACAGTACCACAGGGATCCTGCAGTTAGACCAAGATTACATATTAACTTCCTCACAGTTGGCAGCTGAATGCACTGATTTCATCAGCAGAGCTCCTAATTTAAAGACATACTCAGAGAAGCAGTTAGCTTACCTAGTTGGAATCAAGGGATGCTGGTGTAAAAGGTGGGACCGATAGACAGCAAGCCAAAAATATGTCTTTCAATATGCCCTTACAGTGATTTCCTGTAAGAGCTAAGGCTAGAAAACACACAACAGCACCCTAAAGCTCCAGAAACCTTCATATTTTCACATAATACACACTACGTGTTCTTTCAAATAAGCAACATGTTCAAGAGTGTATCTCTACCCATAGACCTCTTGAAACTCCTAATTTGTATGTGACTGCTGCACAACACCACATGTAATTATCTTCGTCACCTTGAATTTTATGGAGCACTGTTTGCGAGCCCTTTCTTACACAGCAGCATTCAAACATTGAGAAACATTCTGATACGCTGATTATTCTGCAACTAGAGAAATGTCACAGATTTTTCAGCACTGTTACTCCCTCAAGACCTTGGTTTGCATTTAACCCTATTTCTTAAGAGGCTGAACTCAAAGCAATCA
Source organism: Psittacus erithacus (assembly GCA_009867235.2). NCBI lineage: Eukaryota > Metazoa > Chordata > Aves > Psittaciformes > Psittacidae > Psittacus > Psittacus erithacus. Next base: position 19,122 of record WYDI02013248.1, on the reverse strand, counting down.
AAACCAGAAGAAAAATAAGAGGATCAAAGTTCAGCATGACAACAGAAGTTATGGCAGGATTCCCAAGAACAGGATTTTCCAACCAGAAGGGTGGAAGAACGGAGAATAAGGCAGGAGTTGCAAAAAGTTGAGGGCTAGTAGTCTGAAATGTATGAGTGACGCTTAGCCACACACATCTGCTTCACTATACTGCAGAAGCCCTCAACTTAAGAGCTTTCTGTTAGCTCATGCACATTAGATGTACGTACTAGAAAACCTTGTAGTTGTGTTGCCTACTCATTGATTTAGACCTTCATGGGGCTGGAACAGATTTAGGATAGAGCTTTAAGTTTAGAAAAAATAATTTCTTTGAGAACAAAACACACAGTAAGTGGAGACATCAGGGAAATACCTTCAAAACAGCACTTTCTCCAAACCACGTCTAGTGTAGAAATATCACAACAGATGCTTAGTCACCCAGCTCCTGAAAGGTAATTTATCAGTCCATCCCCTGAAGTGAGCAGGGATTCTTTGAAGGCTCAATGGTTACAGCAAGTTTATATAGGGCATTTATAGACACTAACACACACCATCCCAGGTGTCAATTCACAAGGTGAGCCCCATCTTCTGTGTTAATAGCATTCCAAAAAAACTGAGGATCCATTCACTAAACATACAGCTTCCATTCACCCCAGATTATAAACCACTGCAACCTTTAGACATTCAGTATGTCAGGTAGACTATAACCTAGAGGGAAATATTACCTATCCAGTCTAGGAAGTACAACAGGAGCATCAGTTGCCTAAGTCTAAGCAATATTAGATATCATGCTTTTCTAGTACCTCAGCCTCACTTTATCATTCCATGAGATTCTGAAAACATGGAACTCCACTCTCTGCTGTGAGAGGCTGTTTACAAAGTATTGTTATGTGATCCTAGATATGCATCTGAACTGCATTTTGAAAATGTCTTCTGAATATCACTTTATCTTGCCACATTACTGCTCCAAAAATCAGTCACCGATAATAGGGCCTATATATCTCTCTTAAGAATTCCCTCCAAATGTCAGAACCTTCAAAATAGAACACTGAACAGACTCCTGAGCTAAAGATGAGTTTGACTTTCCTAACTGCAGCTGCCTCCTTAAAGGAAGGCTTCTTCAAAAACACAGTATCTCAAAATGCTATTTAATATTGCTCAAAACCTGTACCATTACAGTCACCTGTGACAGATCAAAGCAACACATATCTGAGTCCTATTGCTCAAGAACTGCAATCTCTGTACATGAAAATGATACAGCACTTAAAGCCTTGAACACAGAGATTAATCAATCTGAGCTGCTTAATTACAGGATACTGCCATTGCTTATATCCAATGTATTTTTAAGAATTCAAGACAGTTTAATTTTATGCTCGCAAGTATACAACAATGTTTCTCAGCTGACCTCCTACAAGATGAATTTCTAACTTGAATTTTCAGGCACTTCTTAGGTTTTACTGTTGCTTGATATTAGAATTACACCAGAATATTACTTCAGAAGTGAAATAGCTACAAGTAGAAATTCATTTACTAGTAACATACAAATAAATTATTAGGAAGCTATTTTAGTTTCACTAATTCAGAGCAAAATGCTATGAAATGATAAGGTAACACCCTCACAGCCTCAGAACTCCTATGAATAAGAATGTTGAGTACATGTAAATATACTTAAATGCAAAAGAATAAGCATTATCTGTTCACCACCCCAGATGTCTTTAAAAGATGACTTTCATGAGAAAGGATTTGGTCCTGACCATGACACTACCTAAGCTGCAGAGCCATTCTAGAATTCCATCTGGGAGCAATACTATCAGTTTTGGTTTACCCATATTTTAAATTTGAGTTCTTCAGGTAAGAATCTAAAAAGGCGCAATTCTTTTTTTTCCAGAACCTGCACAAGCAACTGACCTATTTTCATTCACAGGGATACATTTTGTATTCATGGCCATACACATGTAACAGACATAAATCAAAAAGAAATGAAATAGGTTATGAACAGATGGGGCTGGAGGAATGAGCAGTAAGATACTTACAGGGTAGCACTCTGTGATTTACTTCAAAAGAATAAAATGTGATATTCTGTCTTTGAATGCATAATAAAAACAGGTATTTCAGACCTGCCAAGTAATTAATTTGTAGAATATGCTACACAGATGAGCAAGCAGGACAGTTTTTCAACAACAGTGAAATATTAATACTTTTACATTTAAAATCCTGTAGTGCTTCAAACTGTACTAAAGCGATTCCCAAAGTTCAGGAAAGCAATTTATGCTTTGCAACAGTAACATGGGCACCCCCAGCTAGCCCTGCAGAAAAAACAGAACACAACAGAAAACTCATCTAAAACATGGCTGGCTGCAGCGAGTGACTTGTTCTTGGGATTAAACTGCAGTGTAATTTGGAAATGGAATCCAATAGCTCGAGGTTAAAACATTTTGCCCCCCCACTTCACAGTCTGTTTCATTTTAATTGACATCAAATAAAAAAATCTGTTCAGGCCTTTCCTCACCGAGTTGCTCCTTTAACTACATAACACTTCCCAAGCGCTAAAGGAAGGCTCTCATGTCAGTATGGATTCCCTTTGGACAAACAGTATAAAATGAAAACAGTTACAAGGAATAAAACCATGTTCAGTCCATGAAGCAATCCTTTCTACTGAGCAAATAAGAAAGGAGAGAGTGTTGCTGATTTAACAGGTGATTCCAAAAGCACCATTATTTGGACATAAGACCCACAGTTTCATAGAACTGTTAAAATGAAACAAAACAAACAGTTTTAACAATTCCTAATTTGGAGCCCTAGCCTTTCATTTTTGCTGGAACTAGATGATTTTTAAACTCCTTTCCAACCCAAACCATGCTATGATTCTATGGAAGTGCTCAGGGCCAGGCTGGACAGGGTTTTGAGCAACCTGGTCTAACGGATTTTGTTCCTGACAATGGCAGGAGGGTTAGAAGAGATAATATTTAAGGTTCCTTCCAACCCAAACCATCCTATGAATCTATGATTTTCTTCCTAGAGGAGAATACTATGATCCTGGAAACATCAGAGGAACACTACCAATTAAACCCAGGTAAGATCTCCTTTCCCTTTTGGGGGATTTTGTACACTGCGAGACTCACGCTCAAGAAAACAATTTGTATTTGTCTCCTAGACTGCTTCTAATGATTTAGCCTCTTTCTCGGTTAAACATATGGTCTGTTGTAGGGCCACAGTTCAAATGTGTGTTCAATCATTTATTTAGTGAGCAGTCATGAGTATCCAAATGTTATTCTTATCTCTAGTAATTACAGAAGCTGGAATTAGGTTGCAACATGATTTACTGAATTCAAAATTACCTTCAATATTCAATAGCTCTTTGCATTGCTCCAGCACTGATCTATTGCTTATAAAAAGGCGTTTTAATAGTTAAGTTAGAACAGGACTGTATTAATCTGATATTTAACCGAACGAACATCATAAAAGAAAATTCTCTGTATTATTCAGTAGCATAAAGAACCTAGAAAACCACTAACAATTCCAACAAGTGCTTTGAATTTAACAAGAGGGGTTTGGTTTTGGTTTTTTTTTTGGGGGGGGGGGTGTTTTTGGGGGGTTTTTTTGGTTTCGCTTTTTTTTTGTTAGAAGAAAGAAACAAGCGGTTTTCATTAAATCTTGCTAGAGGACAGTTGTTTAAGATTTTTTTATTGAAATACAGCTGTTTCTTGAAAATAACAGCATCAGAAGAACTGAAATTAAGAACATGGTAAAGCTGTGATAAAGACACACGAAGTGACAGAGTAACCTGTAGAAACACAGTTTCTGGCTCCCCTGCAAAAGTTTATTGTGCTTCTATTCAAACTGAAAATGCACGATGTGCCCCAGTTCCAGATGTCCTAAATTACAATACAAGCAGTACAAAAACCTAACAAAATTATTTTCTTTTCAGAAAGTACATGAAGACAAACTTAGGATTTCATGCTGGGATAGAAGGACATTAAACACCCAGGAAAAAAGCAGAATTTACTTCTTTGAGTACAAACACACACTAGGAACCCAAAATGAGAAGACAACTATGCCAGCCCCACCTACACTTTCTTTCTTTCTGCTTTCAGGAAAAAATGTACTCTTTACAGAATCCACGCCACAGTTAAAATATGAATTTTATTCCTGGTGTCACAGTAGCATAGCTTCTCACTAGGAAAACAAACACTGTGTGTATCAACAACACATACATTTAACTTTTCCACCCTGATATATCATGATGAAAATAAAATGTCAGCTGTTCAAGAGAACATGAAAGAAAATGCAATCAAAGCCAACAAACTTTAAAAAATAAGCAAACCTTAGTCTTTATCTCTCATTTACAGGAACTCAACACTGACCTTGCAGACTGCTCAACTCACAGGAAAATAGACAGGAAAATTGAACAAATGACATGTATGGACACAGTTTCTCAAATTCAGACCCGTATTATCCTAATTATTTCTGCTTTGATCTTAGCCTAACCTATTTTACTGACACAAGGATTTATTCACATTGCTTACTAACAGTAATTTAATAACTGAAATATGCTATGGTTTTTGAATTCAAAGACGTGACGTGTGATTCCAGCCACAGATTTCAGGTCCCAGTTCTCTCTAGAGCCAAAGGACAAATCAGTCACTGACCCAGGATCTGTTTAAGATGCCTGCAGTATGCAGTCTGGCAAGCAGCCTGGTGCATACTTAGTCATACCCATTACCATTCACAAGAATTCATTCCTGGTGATACAGGAACTTGGTTATCTCATCCATTTTTCCATACAATCAAATTTTTTTCCCCCTGTCACCACAGAATTTCAATTGTCATCCACAGAACTTTAACTGTCATAGTATTGCCAAATCTATTTGGAAAACATGAATAAAATTTACAAAAAAGGCAACTCATGGCATTTTTATTTTTTTTTATCACTACAGCCAAAATGCACCAACTTAGATCAGGAGATAACTGGAGTAGATGAGCTGAATGGATGTCATAAAACCTAATCCCAAAGCTCATTTAAATCAATGACAGCTTTTGGATCAGACCTAGTAGCAACCACATACCAGAGCCATCAGTTTAAAATCTTTCAGTAATATTACATTCATGTTAATTAAAAAAAAAAAAAAAAAAAAAAATCTCATTAATATCCTCCAGAATTCCTTTTTCATGTTCATATCTTTGGAGCCCTAGAAACAACATCCCCTACTATTCCCAAAACGGAAACACTGCGGTCTTGCAGGTGTATAGAAACTTGGTTTAACGTCCTTCCAGATAACTGGGGATGCAAGAAAAATGCTTCCTAAAACAGGAAGAGTGAAGTGACTGTCTGAAACAAAGCACATGTGCAGTAACCAGAGAGTGAAACTGCAGATGGCTCTAACACTGTTTACATGAAATCTGATTTCTCTTGGTTTTGGCACATCACATAAAGAAGCTTATTTTTCTCCCTACATGTTTAATGCCTTTACCAGATACACTGAAGAGCTCAACAAACATACGCTTCCTATGTTCATCTAATACAACCCACTGTCCTATGAGATAAGATCCTATCAGGAAAGCAAAGTCAAAAAATGTTCAATTGGAGAATCTCATCCAAATATAGGTGTTCTGGTGTAACAATGCTCCTTCAGTCTGCAGGATCCAGAAAGAAACCACAGAAGCATTCAGCACAGGGTGAGGGTTATTAAACTGCATCAGCTGTGACAGAATCTCCAGACAAATATTTGCTATGACTAAAACGCTTGAAATTATTTTCCTTATTTTTTCCAAACTAATTCATTATGACTCAAAGCAGTAAAACAAACTACTCTTACTGTTCTTTGTTACCTCCTCCTGGTAAGAGAAGTACGACAGTATGAAGTTATTTAAAAAAATAAAAAAAAAGAAAAAAGAAAAAGAACATGGAAATTAAAGTAATATTAGCTGCCTCAAATACTTATTTTATGAACTGTAATATGTGCAAGCAGACTGGTAATAATTACCAGAGTTCATAATTTCTTGTAAGGCTTACACTTTGTTCAAGAAAACAACAAAATATTAGCTGCAAGGAGAGCTAGATTGGCTTTTCATTTTTGTTTCTTGCTGATATTCTAAGTTTTGTACCAGAAACTGGAAAAACTGTCTCGGACTAAACACCACACAGAGAGACAAAAGCCAGAAGCACAGAAGGTAATTAAAAAGCTGAAGATATAGGAGTCCTTGCTAAAATCTACATCTCAGAGCCCTGAGAAGAAACACCACCACATAAGCAGCAGGAGAGAAAGTGTAAACACACAAATCAGCATTCACCATTTTGAAGCATGCAGAGAATAATTTGCCTACTCTAGTGACACACAGAACTGTTCCCAAACATATGTTTTTTGTAGCTTAAAACTTAGGGCTGAAGCTTTGTTACAGCATCTTGCTTCTAACCAGATTTGCTGCAGGCAGGCTCTGAAGCCTGAGGTATGGTATTGATTATTCTGCAGTGAGACACAATGGCAGCATAAAGGCAGCTCCTTGCATATTGCACAGCCCTGCACATCATTACAAGAGATAACAAAAACAACTGAAGAGAAACAAAAATAGTTTTCTTCTGTGTCTGTTTCTCTACTTCCCCCATGCCTGCAATAGAACAGGCTGTTTCAGAACAGAATGCATGGCCATTCGTGACTAGTAACAGGCCAAAATATAATACTTATTACATCTCCTGCCACTCTCCAGAGAGCCCAGATGCTGTCCGTCAAGCTAGCTGGAATACAGCCTGCTAATGCAACTTCCTCTTACAAAAAGAGAATGCATGTGTTCTTTGAAAAAAGTTCACCTCATGGGACTGCTTCTTTAAGAGGAATCTTCTTGGAAGTTGTTTCAGTATTCATTCATCCCAGTAATCTGAAGATGTTGGTGTAAAGAGTTCTGATGTTGGTGTAAAGGGTTTTGGGCTAGGCCAGAACATCCTGGGATCGGCCAGAACATCCTGGGCTCGAACATCCTGGAACTGGCCACAGCATCCCGGGCTGGGCCTGAACATAGAGGGGAGTGGCCACCCAGAGGGTAACACATAGTGGCCAATCAGAGAGTGGCGATGTTCAAATCCAGCCAATCCTGTTAGTAGCGCGAGAACAAAAGGTGTAGTCTATATAAACCGTAGAACCAACAGGAAAGGGGCTCAGAGAGTAAAGAGGTCTCTGACAGTAAAGAAGTTTTTGGCATGAAACCCTGCAGGAGTCTGTGTCTTCAATCTCCACATGAAGATCTTAATACTACATTACACCTTACATGAAGAGCCTTCAGAAGGACCCTTCAGGACACCCTTCAGCTTTTTTTTTTTGTAGTACAACTGTACAAGAAGCAAAAGGAGCTCACCTGTCTGCACACCACCTTCACTTGCTTTTTAGTTCATATAAAAGTGCTCATGAGTATATGCTGTTGGTCAAAACAGTGAGAACACTCTAACATGAATTAATTCAGGTAGGAAAGTTGGAAGAATGCAAAAGTTTCTAATTTAATGTATATTTAGCAAGAAAATGGCAAGAGGTATTTTTATGTCGCTCATCTCAAACATACATGACAGTAGATATCTTGTGTCTACTGCGTCGCATCATATCTCTCTGTGTTAGAGACAGGAGAGTTTTTCAAGATCATAGAATGTCAGGATGGAAGGAAAACACCAGGAATACATTCTAGTTGAATCTCTGACATGCTTTCCCACTCTGCTACTTGGACAGGCCTTCCTAACCAAGCTGCTAGGAACTACTTCTACCAGTACCGCCAATTTTTCTGTGTTTTTTTGAGAGCCTAAGTGCTGTAAAGTGATATGTTTTAAATTATCAGCAAGTCCTACCCTTCCCAAATGTTTCATCAGTGACAGATACTGACTAGAGCTATCCACCAGTGTTACAAAAAAAACTCAAAAAACAAACAAACAAAAAATTAAATTAAAAAAAAAATAAAGTCAAACAAAAAACATCTACACCAAACCAAAAGACACTCCCTAAAAACAAAACCTCCACAGCTCAGGCTGTTGTAGTAGGGTGACATTCAGAACCTTACATTTGCAGTACTTATTTGAGGAGCGGAAGTTCTTCTCTTTTAAGGAGAAGCTTCAAAATCATCCCTTGTTTGACCTCTGCAGAAGAACATGAAGCAACTCATTTTAGCAGTGCCATATTTTAAATTACTTAATTTAAAATAGTCTTAAAGGAGGAACATGAAAAATTTGTAGTTAGTATTTGAAAGGGATAGAAATTGGTCTTGTGTGAAGCTCCTCAGATGGTGAAAAATAAAAATGTGACAGGAGCAGATAGTATTTAAGATAACTTAAGCAAAGAATTAGCACATACTCCAGGTTCATTAATACTAATGAATACAATGTTCTTTCTGAAAAATAGTTTTCTGCTAAATAACATGATGAAATAATTTCCCTCATTTTTATCATTTCCTTGACTATTCTCATAAAGTTGATTATCTGTGACAGAGAGAAGGATCAACTGGACTCCTCCAGTTTTCCGATATTCCTGTAGTTCTTTATAGAAATCTGATTAGGTAAAGTATAAATCACAAAACTGTGTGAGTAATTTCATTTGTACAATGGTTCACATTCCAAGCAGTAGTTTTTAAACTGTATTTTAAATGAGCCACACAAGTCTGCAAGCTCAATTTAATAGCACTACCAATACTTTACCTGAAAGTTTCATTTCTGTTTGTCTAAATGTCAACCATGATGTGGCAAAGGCTGCTGATCCTAAAGCTTCTATGCAGCAATCTCAACCACAAGCTGACTGACTCTATGTACACTAGTAAATAACACAGTGGAGTACAATGAAACTGAACAGTGAAACACGAGTGCAGAGGACTTGGTATCCATGCTGCAGGCATTTCTGGGAAGTGGTATTTGGAATTCTTTTTGGAATAACTTCAGTCAGATCCCACAAACTGCACACCAGATCACACCTTTGGTTTCGAACAACCTGAAAGGAATCCAATGTATGCACTCTGGAATACACCAAAAATGAAATCAGCAAGTAGAAAAGATCAAGATATGCACTCAAAACACAATACTGATTATTTCAAATGCAAACACAGATAAACTCTGAATTTGGGGACAGAAAAACTTCACCAGGACCTCAGGCAGCTGAAAAATCCATAGCTCATAAAATGACAATGAAAGGTTTCACAAATTTACATCTTAAACTATGAATCTCTGGCTGTGACTAAAAAACCTTGCAATGAATATGCAACAGAGTCAGAATAGTAAACACCGTTAATTGGTTAGTAAGTGAAATGCTGCATAATGAATAAAAATTATGATCCAAAGAAGATACACAGCTCAGACTCTATAGAACAAGTGTCCTATTCAAAGACCTTAGGACAAACATGGTGCTTGCACCTTCCTGGCACTATTATTCAAAGAACCAGCAAGAAATGCTGCCTTACAGAATCAGTATGAGACCAGTAAAGGAAGGGAGGAAGGGACCTATGGACTCTCCCTGGTCTGTGGAGCCAGCCTGCTTGTTCCAAATCCGTCTTTCCTTGTCTTCCATTTCATCATCTCCCCTTTAATCTGCTTTTCTTCCTATTCTATGTCCTTGTTTCTTCCAGCAATCCATGCACATAGAGAAATAGGTAAGAAATAATGTTTACGACTTTACATAATAAGTCTGCATTTTTATTCTACGCCATCACTTACTCTCTGCACCAAACGTTTCCCCTGCCATAAAATTCAAAATTTCAGTCTTCCACATTTCCTATTTATGGCTCTGTTCTCCACTCAAACTAGTGGGTTTAGGTTCTGTACTGCAGGGCTTGCAAACAGCTGAGTATCCCGTACAGGACTGATCCTGAGTACCTATTTTGAGCCAAGCATTTTGTTAGCTATTACAATAGTGAGCTCTACAACATTTAACTGCTTTTGAAGCCAACCTTGAGCACTGTCAAAAAAAATGCTCCAAAGTAGGAGATGCCACATTTAAAGAAACAAAACCAAAGATTTTTTCAGATAAAGAAAGGCCACAGGAATAATCTGCTTGTAGGACCATGTATGACTATTAATGAGTTTTCAGTATGTATACGTACTCCTCAGAGAACCTTTCATAAGCTGTTCCCCAGCTGGGGGATGCTTGACAGTGCAGCTCCACAGGGAGCCTCTATAAATACTCCAAGGCCAAAAGAAATTTTTAGGATGAATAGCTTGCCTTTCATGTAATTTACATGCTCAAAGTCACAAAACACTTTGCATATATCAGCAGGGCTCATGGCCTTAACTTATGATTTCCTATGCAGTAAGGGAATAGCATTTCTTTTCCTGAATTTGAATCAAGGAAAATAAAAACAAAGTGTAAGGTAATTTACAGTATGCCTGAATAACACAAGGCCACAAAGGACTACCAGAGCTAGCCCTGCTTAAACTACCTCAGTTATCAGTAGTAATGCAGTTGGACTGAGTTATCTCATAATCTAAAAACACTGCTGCCAATAGCTGAGCTGGTTAGTTATCTCTACATTAAACAGCCATTCAGTTATTTCAACAACACAGAACTATACCAAGCCCATAACAGCTAAGGAAAACATACCTGTGTTTCTCAGTGGGCTTTTGGCTGAATCTCACTGCTGGAAACACTAAATGAAACACTAAACGAAACACTAACTTTTCACTGGAATTTGCCAACAAACAAATGGATGGACTCAAATTCTAAATAACTATTAGAAGCATCAGAATCAGTCAGTGTCTAAGAAAACAGCAAACACAGGAACCAGGAAAGACAAAGACCCTAACCCTACAAAAGGCTGAAGGGATGCTCTCAGGAATTTCTTATATTTCTTCTTTGTAAGGTTTCTGTCACAAATGAAAGGAAAATTTATCTGGGTAACCATACTGTCTTGTATTTTTTAGAAGTGTAAATCAGGAAACATTAATACATAATTAATAGCACATTTTTATTTATTTATGCAGTCATGAACCTAAAAGAAACACATAATAATCTATGACTGAGTCTCCAGATTTTCTAAGAGACTGAAGTCTTATGGCAGAAATTCGATAGATCTTTCTTCTGGTACAGGCATCAGGCATAATGGGTCTATATGTCATTCACACTACAGACCTTTTAGTAATCCAATGACCTTAGATGAGCATTATGAAACCTTTTGGAAATAAACCAGAGCAAATTAAACTACTAAAAGCTATATAAAGCATGTTTAGCCTATAGAGTAAAGCTACAAACAAACATAGTGCAGCTTAATTATGCCTAAAAATGGATCTTTCATGACACAAGGTGTTTCCTGTATAGACAAGACCTTATTTCAAGTAATACAATGTATTATATGAGAATCATGAAATACTAAGGAAAAATAATAATAATGAAGCAACTGAGCCTGGAAGTGATTTTAAAAAGATAGGCAACTGTCAGCCTTAAACTAAATTTAAGACTGAGACTACAGAAGAAAATCACAAGAAACACATGATATGAATTTATGTGCTTACCTCTTATATGGTATTTGAAAATCCTAGTGTAAAACTATATTTTCATAGTATAAGCCTGTTTTATTGCTTATAGAAACACAGTTGTGTGTAATTGGTCAATGTGCAGAATTGTATCATGAGAAAAAGCAATTGTGAATACGAGAAATGGAAAATGCTTTATGGGACTTAGGGGAAATAAATTCCACTACAGGTGTCAGTTTTAACCTCCAACTTTTTTTTTTTTTTTTTTTAAGAGCACTTAAATATTACTGACTCAAATAACACCGGGTGACAGGATCTTAAATCAAATTTACTAGGAAAAAGCAGTACCAATGGAGAGTAACACTATTCATCACTCATTTGCTATCATTCTTTTTTATCCCAGTTCACCCGAGATTAAAAATAAATAAATAAATTGAAAAAAAAATCAGAATTTTTTTTCTTATGTGTTATTTTTGTTTCTGGAGCTGAATGAGAGGAAGAAGCAGTAAGGAACATAGCCAGACACTGGCTCAGATACAGCTTGAAGATATTTCAGTACAGTACTTTTAGATTCATTTAACTATCTTTTACAAACAATATTAAGAAGGAAAAAAAAGAAAAAAGCAAAAGAAAAAAGAAAGAAATCATGACTGTCATTGCCAAACCAAATGAATTCCTGATGCAGCACAACTGATATCAACATAGTTATAATATCTGATTTACTGCACTTCCACAGCTAGCTTTTTTCTTCTGTAGTTTATCAGCAGTGTACAGGAAGCATTTATGAGGCTTTAAATCCAAAGAACACTTAATGCTTGCTTCAGTTCCACTGAAAGCAATGGAATTAGGCCTGTGTTTAAAGTGTACTCTTGGATACAATGATGAAATGTGAGCTAAATCACATTACTGCACTGATTGGATCAGTATCTGAAAAGTCTTCAATGACTATATAGTGAGGCAAAATAGAAACAAAATGGGTGACAATCCACATCTCTGGGAATTTACAGGAAAAAAAACCAAACAAACAAACGGCCAGAACAGTCTTTCGCTAGCACAACCAAGAACACCCACTTGGAATCCAGAGTTTCCAGCTGTCTCCTTAAACTCTACTCACAATTTCACATTTAAAAATAGGTCAGGGAATTACTCTTTCTTTCTAAAGCAACTGTGAAACTTATTTGGTAGATAAGAAGCCTGTCTTCCTGCCACAGAAGTCTTTCTACGGCAAGAACTTTTTCAGCATTCTAAGCTATGCCTCAGTCATGTAAAATACATACAAGTCGCAAGCAAGCATGAGAGCACTACACTTCTCCATTCCAATGGACAACTTTTATCATCATATCTTACTGAGCTATGATCATAGTTTTTTCTTTCCTCAAAGCCTAATGAGTCATTTCTTTATACACTTGATAGGAGCACCTGGAGGCTCATTCTCTAGAAAAGCCTTTGTGTAAGGTGCTCTGTGTAAAAATAAAATGGCAGTCAGCATTGCATTTTGGCTTGAGACAGTTCCTTAAAGTGCACAATGAGGTGATACTGAAGTATCTGTAAAGTAAAGCAAGAATGTCTAACTTCAGGATCTTACCTGTGTGACCTGTCTCTAATATCAAGACTGAGGGGTTTTAGAGCGAAGAAAATCAAAAATTTAAGGACCAAAAAGTGGCATGCATATGAGATAAAAGCAGGCTACAGAAACGCCTACGTAATTCTGCAAAATCTGATCCACTATGCTTGTGAAATGTTGAAGAGCTGGTCAGTTCTTCCAGTTGCAAGATAGGTGCAGGCATATCACATACAGCTAACTTTTATATTGAACCTAATTCTTTGACATACTCATCTGCCATGAGGATCATCACTTGAAGTCTAATATAACTATATTAATTTGAACAGAAGCTTCTTGACCCAGCATGGTTTTTTTTAATAATATTACTGGGACAAAAGACCTACAAACTCAGCGAATAAAAAGAAAGCCGCTAATGAACTGATCAAAGAAAGTATGCTGACAACATCACTTGGCATAAGAATCACAAATCAGGCATCCCAAATTTCATTTGGAAAGATAATTTTCTTTTGGGCGTAAAGAATTTAAGGTATTCTTATCAATAGCATAGAATAATTTTGGAAAATATTTACTTTTCCAAACAATGTCCATGTTAACTGGATGAAACCCTTCTGAACCTAGTACAGGCTATCAAAATATCAGAAGGTTAGAAGAGCATTCTTTTTTTAGACATGCTTAATCTTTGCAAGCATTAAATTTTTCTCAGGAAAAGACTCTTTTTGTCTTTTATTAAGCTCTAAAGTTCTCAGTTTCTCATATCCAAGACTGTAAATAATCTCTGTAATATCTCAACAGTCAAATACCCCTACAGCTTTTTGGGAAGTGTTCTACCATTTTCCATCTCAGCATACATTCTCTTAGTTTTCTTACACTGGTCAGATTTAGATGTTTTTATCCTTTCTCCTCTTAGGGCAGTAATTGACTGTCTTCTAATCAAAGGTCACTATAAAAGCCATGAGCAGCTGTTTGTTCCTATGTATTTTTTGCTAAATGCAGAAAATCATGAAAAAAAAAAATCAAAATAGCATAATCAAGACTCAAATTACTTTATATGTGGCTAACTTCTATAATGGACTGACTGGATCAATTGCTCATTTTTTGAAAATGTTGACTGTTTCCACTAACTAAATATTCAGTTGGTATAGTGGCAAGTGTCTTATCTGGCGTTATTGATTTTTAAATTAAGACTAACTTGGTTTTTGCAACAGCTCTATTACTATCCCTCAAAGCTAAAATAGAAAGAAATAAGACAGCCAGCAATGAAAAAATGTTATCACACATCTTTTAAGCTAATCATCATTCTGAGAAGAAAGAAAAGTTATTTTCCATTCATGCATAACCTGTGTATTTTGCTAAGTAAACTATCCTGCTTCTATAGCAAAGAACATAGATCACCAAAGCAGCAACAGTAAAATTGTTACAATAAGCTGAATTTACTGTAATGCGCAAAATCTCTGACTAGAATTAGATTCTGTGGTATGAGCAAGGACAGAATAATAATCACAACCTTGTTCTCTCAAGGAACTGAGATCTTCTCTAAGATAGCAAGGACTCTGCTGCTCATTTTACTCCCCCCTCCCCCCCCACTGATTGTCATAATCTCTCATGCAAATACCCTAAACCCGAGACTATGAACAATGTGGACTTGTGGTACTCTTGTTCCAGTCTTGTTTCCACTTAGGCAGATGATGAGTCAGAAAACTTGTCTCGCTACATAATATATTTAGGGAGGTTGAATAGGAAGGAAGAGCTAGCTCTAAGATTTAATTATCTTTAAAGAGATAGTGGAGCTAATACAAAGCTTATCTAGACACAGAACCCATCCAAAGGGAAGCCTTTCAAATGACAGCTAAAAAGCTGTGTGGCATCTACCTCGTTAGTATATCCTCCAGACAAACATAGCCACAGTATTATTATCAAATTTTAATTTTCTTTTTTTTATGCCGAGCCTGTCAACTACCTCGATAAAAAGGAAAGGTAAGAAATTCAGTGAAATAACAATCATTTTTTAGATTAAATGATATATTACATATATTCCTTATTTCTACACACAAAAAGCAAAAAGCTAGGTCAGATTACTGACTGAAATTTTTCTAAGTATGAAACATGCAGACTGATTATCAGTATTCAACACAGGGGAAAAAAAGGATATAAAAAAGCAAAATTCTGCAAATACTTTCACATTCAGTATTATTTAATATGTTCATTAATTACAAAAATAGAACAGAGATGCTTATTACAGTGGCACAGTCTGGAAAACAGGATTAGAAGTTCTCTAGCAGCTAGATAAGTATGAAAAGCGGGGCTTGAAATCTAGTGAGTTTCAAAATGTACACCAGAAATAATCAGCTCGACAAACACATGAAGGAGAACAATTACTGACTGCCAGCCCTGTAGAAATCATATAGAAGCTACACTGGACCTCAGAACATGAGTCCCCATGTGATGCAGTTACAAAAAAGGTAATTTTCACTCTCAGGTATCTAATCAGAGGTACAGTGTGTCCAGCTTTCAGATCTCAATAATTCATATTAGAACTTCTACAGGTAGAAGGAAATTACAGCAGTAAAAACTTGAAAGATTGGAAAATATTGTCCAAGGTGAGACCTGAACAATAGTTTTGTTTTGACACTGCACTTGTTAAAAGCACAGGTTTCAGAGGGCAAAAGAAATTATTAGAAGTCCAGAAAATGTCAAGTAGAACTCAAGATGTTCTTTTCAGATCAAAAATAAATCTTCAGATGTCTGCAGGGGTACTACAAAAAGAAGAGAATTTTGCAATAGCTTTTTTATATTATTCATTCTGCTGAAACAATTATTTGAGAAAATCTATTAAAAAAAAAAAAAATCCATAAAAGAAATAAACACACCAATAAGAAGCCAACTAAGTGATAGTATTTCACAAACTTTCTCATTATACCACTTAAGAAAATGTTTGAATAATTAAAACTAAAAACTTCAAAAACCAAAGGAGACTAAGTTTTATGCTTTGGATTTAAAAAAAAATAAAATAAAATAATCAGTCAAAATTTCTTCAAGTTAAAACAATTTGCTGGATACTGAAAACAAGTTTGGCGAAGATAAATTGTTTTGTCAGTGTTAAACATAATTTTCCCAGAAGATATTTGTAGCAACTTGCTGCTGTAATGCAGACCTGCTATAAAGGATATGCCTTTGATACCCTATTGAAAAATTAACCAGGTTATCACCTTGTTCACGTATACTTTTTCTGATTTGTGCATGATTTAACAAGCAGAAAAGAGAGCAGTTACAGATTGGCAGCAAAATTTTCTGAAGTTTCCAGCTGTGTTTTCCTGTATTTGGAGAAAAGATTGTGCTCCTAATATCTCATATGGGAACTTAGGCTTAATGGGAAATTTTTGCGTATAAGCTCTTTGTAACTCCATTTACTCATTACAAAATGGAGGTAATACCTTTCCCTGATTGATTTAATAGCGGATTCTCACTTGCTTTAATTACTTAATGTTTCAGGTATTAAATACAGTTACAGAAAATATTAACAAAAGAACACAAAAACATTAAGAAGGAAATCAGTCATTCTGTGTTCAAGACAGAGAGTACAAATGGAAATCAGTAAGACAAAAGACCACATCAGAGGACTAAAAGAAGCCTGGAAAAATCTTACAATTTTGCAACAGCCCACAATTGAAAAAGAAACCCAAAAACAAAACAAAACCCAAACCCAGGATGTGGCCAAGAAACTAAAGATCATATTGCAAACACATGAAAGAGGTTAATGCGTAGCCTTTTACTGAAGATCTTACTTCTGAATTTTCAAGCTTTCAAATGCTTCGATTTGAAGCCCTACACATCCTATACTTGGAGGGGAGGGGGGAAATTGATGGAAGAAAGCTATACTGGTAAAAAGGGAGAAACTAAAACAAAGACTTCAGAGTGATTATACAACTGTCATGTGTCAGACTGCACATGAAAATGCAACTTGAATGCTTCCAAAATACTTAAGAGGAACTTGTAGCATGCCTTTCCCAGATTAGATTGATATAGGCATTGTGAAGATTCATACTTATACTTACGTACTTGTTGTTAATACTTTTGCTTATTTACTGCATATTTAGAGACTCTAGTAAAAATCTGGATTTGGAACACTCCCCTTTAGAGGGGAAATTACTTTCAAGGGGGTTTATTTCCATTAGAGGAAAATATTAATCTGCATACAATTAATTCATCTATTAACTGTCAATCATCCATAAATTCTGTGCTAAACAAAAAATATTAAAAATAGCTGTGAGCTAAAGCACTCTGAATTTAGCTATTTGTGATCTGAAATCTTCAGAGCACACACACAAAAAGCTAAACTGAAGAATGCTATTTCTTCTTTTTTCTTTTCTTTTTCTGACACCCATGTGAAAATTATAAATACCTGATTTTTACCTAAATTTAGATGGGGCGTTGAACCTAAACCACCAAGTTGACTGTGATCTATCTGTTCTGTAATTCAGTATATTCAACATTCTAACAATGAACTTTCCAATGCCTCATACTGACATCATTTCAATGAATATTTCATCAACCAAAATATGACCATTTAACCTTTATTTTTATTCTTGTTTTTATGCCATAGTCTGTTAATAATTTGCAGACATCCCAGCCACACTCAAACCATACCTGGATTAAACAGGCAAGTATTAGGAGCCTACTGAAGTGACGTTAGTGGCTGCTTTACTAATGCATTGAACAGATATTATTTTGTCATCATCATCACCATTTGAATTACGTGGTATGTTCCAACAGCACATTAAGATACTTATACCAGTATCTGTTTTAAAGTCCTACCCAGCTGACAGAGTGAGCCACAAATACTCAAGATTAAGCAGTTTTAGCCTTTAATCTTCAGTGATTCATAGCATGGCCTTGAACAAATGACAAAGTATGATCTTGAGAACTGACCAAGTAATTTAACTTCTCTTGTAGACTTAAACTATCTCATCTAAAGACAATAAATTCATAATTTATATAGATTCTACAAAATTCAAGACATATATAACATTTTGAGACTTAGCACAGAAAAGCTTGATGTACTTACATATTCTAGGGAACTCAATGTCTAGAACTTTGCTGAAATATGGTTGAAAGAAGAGAGTTTAAATGTAACAATTCTACTATAAGATTACTTATTAATTACTTCAGACTTTAACCCAAGGGGATTATTTTTCCTCATTCAATACAGGATTTCTCCAGACTCCTAAAATATAATTAGCACATCTCCTACTTTAACAGCGTAATTGTAAGTGGTGCAAGTTTGGCTTCACTTCAGTAGGAGTCACAGTGACATGCATATGTAAACTTCATTTGTATAAGGATCATTTCGTGCAATTTATCTGCCCTACATTCTTCAGATTGCCATATTAAGCTTAAACCAGACCATCTTCTTTTCCATTCTTCTCATATAATAGATATTTGGAAGATCCTTATTTTTTCACTCCAAGCCTAGTCTGACAATCTCATCATGGTGCTCTTCACTTCTGCAATGTTTCCCAAATTTCACATTGCAATTAACAATCACAATTTCATGCACATATAATTCCCTGATTTTGTTCTTTATGGTATTTATGCATTGTGTTTGGATTTCAGCAGTCACTGGAGACAAAGTCAGTCAACATGTCTGGGACCAAGACTGCTTCCCTAGAGAGCTTGTTCCAGCGCTTCACTATCCTCTCAGTGAGGAATTCTTCTGATACTCAGTGTCCCCTGATGCAGCTTTAAGCCATACCCTTACTTCCTAAACCATTCCCTCACATCCTACCAAAAGAATGGGCAGTTTTCCAAGCTACATTTGGGAGAAAATGGAGTGGCATTAATCCTCACACCAAATGAGTACTCTCACCCTAGAGCCATAGTCAGTTTTGCAAGTATTTTAATCAAGCAGCATAAGTCTCACTTGAACTTGTGTAATGAATTGGGATAAATTAAGAAGACAGACTGAAAACCACAACAGCTTCTCTAAAGTTATGAAAAACAAAAATACTTCAGAAGAACAGAGAAAGATTGCAGAAGTCTCCCTATATCTAGTTTACTGTATCATGCATTTCATGGAAAACTGCAAACTGCAAATACCCTTCTTGTAACTATCCACCTATCT
>WYDI02013246.1:0-28145 GCA_009867235.2 Psittacus erithacus | reverse complement strand
GAAAGTCAAAACCACAGCACTGCACCAGCTACTAAGAAGGAGAAAAATGACTGCTACTGCTGAACCCAGGACATGTGCAAACTCAGCGGATGAGCCAGCTACTTGCCTGGGCAGACAAATAAATGCCAAAACTAGATGCTAATTTCCACATAGGCCACATAGATAATTTTGCTGTGTACTGTGCGAAGAAGTCTGAATATCAGACTCTAATACCTTGTATCAAAGTGAACTTTCTGCTCCTTTCAAGGTTGCTAAATTACAGAGGCTTTTCCCATTTCTCTAAACCGTTTCCATAGATCTAAGAAATTATCCAAGAGTTGTTCCATGTTAATTCTGTGCCTAAGTTTCTTCTGGGAAAACCTGCAGAAAAGGAGGATCATATTTCTTCCTTATGCTCTTCTACTAACAGAGTCAACATGTATGTTCTCCAGCAGTTTCTAGAGAACATTACTGATTTGGAGAGGGCAGGTTCTGCCTACTGTTTAAGGTTTCCTCTGTTCAAGGGATGCAAAATTAAGAATTTAAAAGAAAACATCCAACATCTTAGAAGGTTCTGGTACCTGCCACCACTAAGTTGAAAGTGGAGGTCTTCTTGCCAGTTGAATTACTTGAATACTAAGCACTGGCTGTTTACTGTAAACAAGGATCAGTGTGGTTCAGGAGACAATTGATCTCCTGATAAGCCTATTTACCTGCAGTCCACCCCTTTCCCCTACTATCTAATTTCTGGCTTTACCCTATTAGGTCTGCACATGTATTTGAAACACTTATGCTTGTTTTGTATGCATAGCTGTTTCCAGTCAGCAATTGATCTTAATCCCCAGTCATTACTTACTCGGATTAGGTTTACATATCTGGATCTCTGGCTCCCTTGGGTTTAATCTACATTTTTCTCCCCAGCAGAGAGCAGTTTGGTCCTCTGAGCCAGAAGGAGGAAGCATTTGCTACCTTTGCCTTGCCTTACATAAGTATGTGGGTTTAAGTACAATTATTTTACATGGGATTTCTCACCTGGCAGTGAATTACTGTGGGAACATGGTCTGTGTAATTACCACTGTGATACAGGACTTCATCTAAACCCACTTCTTCAAACAGATTTGAGCCTTCTTTTATTCTGTTGGTAAGGTCCTTGATGTTTGGGTTGTGGGTTTTTTTTAATTTGAACAAAATACTTGCTATGCCAAAATACTCTAGGGTGCCTGACCCTGACTAGGTACTGCCCTCCTTCAAAATCCCCTTTGTCCAGCTGCCAGGATGCACCAGGACAGGGATCAGGCCTCCTTTCCATCACTTCCCAGAACAGAGCATCTCAAAATGACCAGAAACTGTGCAAAGGGGAGATTAGATCAATTTAAACTAATTCTACATTTGAGATGTAGCCACAAATTATAGACAAAGTTTGAATTGGTCACAGAAATCACCTGCATGTGGAGGGAATTGTATGGAGATTTTGCAGCATCTTGCAGTGCAAAGAAAAAAGGAAGTGCAGCAGACTGGTTTTGCACAGAAGTCATCCCTGACAAAGTGCAGTAGTTCATGAATGCTGGATTAACAGATACAAATCTGTATTGCATCAAGTTATCAGATTTGTCTTTCAGTGCTCGGCTCTTTGCCTTGATTGCAGCATCTGCAAATTACCTGGGAGCTTTTGAAGGCATTAGTGCCTTTTTCTGTTGTGTCTGTAACAACATTAGGGCTGAAATAACTGTCTTACGGGTTTAAAGATGATATTGTAGTGCCTGCTTCAAATCTGGCTGTATTTAACAGGAACTGGTTTAAGTGAATTTCAGTCAAGGTCTGGGGACTTAAAAAAGTTGCTTATAATTATCTGCATTTATTACATTATTACCCCCTTGTCTGAGCTATAGCAGGTGAGGGTCCCCTAGCTAAGGCAGTTTTCTGAAGTAGCAGCTGCTACCACCACTGCTCCACAGGCAGGGAAGCAGTGCACAGAAACCACCCCTGCAGTAACAGCCAACGTTTAGACACTACCAGCCAGCTCAGCTCCTCCAGCACAAGATGTGACCTCTACAATCACAGCACATCAATGGCCAGCAGCAAAGACTTTGCCCCCATCCCCCTTTTTCCCTTTGGCCATCAGAGAGGGTCATTGAGCAGCCAGGTGACATTAGCCTGTCCCCAGCTCTGGGCTGCCCCAGAAGGCTTCTCCTTCCAGAGAAACCTCCTTCAGAGGGCAGCTCCAACTGGGGGTTGTATCCCTGCACATCTGCAGTCTCATTGCTGGTACTGCAATGGGTGTCTCAGACAGCATTCCCCACCTCCTCCTCAGCCAAGAGGATTGAGATGAACACTTTCTAGGAGCAGAAGTGTTATGGTCTGGTTCCTTTCAAGAAGTTACTGCTTTGCTAGACAATCCCAATAGAGAATCAGCTCTCTCCTGGGCTGATAGCCAGACCTACATATAGAGCTGACAGTGTGTCTGCCCTCAGGAAACTCACTATCAAGAATTTATACCAGGGCTACTTAATACATTTTTACTGTTTTCTGCTGTATGATTTTATGATTTGGAAGGGAGCATGGTGTTTTCTGCCTTGCCAGGCTAGTCTTTCACATCATACCACCTTCAGAGGGGAAAACTTCAGCCTCTGCCTAGGACTCAGAGAGAATAACCAAGAAAGCAAATCATTTGGGGAAATACAGCAAGATCTGGAAGGTATCTGTACTCTGAGTAGGGTATATTAGCCAAAAAAGTTGCAGTTAGTAGAGCCAAAGCTCATAAGATTTTCTGGTAGCTCTCTGACAAAAATCCATGCCTTCTGGAGCTTGTCTGTTTTGGAAGACATGAAGGAGCATATAGGAACTGTGACAACTGCTTCTGCTTAGCTTAGAGCTCGTGTTGGCTTGCATTCATCCCTGCCCACTGTCAGTCTGAGGAGCACCTTATTATGTGAGATCCTGCCTGCAAACACCTAACTTAGAAACTCCACACATAAGCTTCCTGACATTGTACTTGTAATGGTTTTCATCCAGCCCTTTTCCCAAGCCCAGAGGTTGCTGGCGACACCTTTACTTCAAAACACCCTAATACCTACACCTCTGTCCAGTTCTTGAGCTTCTGATGTGCTGCAGTGATTTTTGTGCTGTTATTTTTGGAAATGTGGGGTAAGGGAAAAATGCTTTGCACATTAGTGCTACAGTTGCTCCCTTTAGACTGACTATTTGCCATGTTCTCCTTCAAAGAGGTGCTTTCCTTATGCGAGCATGCTCAGGAAGAGGGAGGGAGCAGCAGATCCAGCCATGAAACCTTATGTTCAGTAAGATGGAATTCTTCCTGCCAGAGTGTGAAACAATTCCTGTATCCCTGCCAAAACAACTGCTTGATGTGTGCTCCCTAATAGCTCATAATGAACCACAAACAAGCTTTTAAAGTAAGGATAAGGACACACATACTTACAATGTTCATTGGCTGAACATCCAGAGAATTGAACATCCAGAGCCAAAGAATAGATCAGCTAAAGGGGGATGCAGCATGCTCTTCAGCGCTTTGCTAATTAAAACAATGGGTCTCTGAATTACAATATTTCCACTTTTAGGGATATTTAAACGCTCACATTCTTCCAGAGAGGCATTCCTCCAATCAGTGTGTTGGAAAGAAAATAAAGTTGTGATCCTGAAAATAGATGCACATGGGTGTTTCCCACTCTTCTTGGATTCAGTGAATATTTATGCAGGGAAAGGACTCAGCCAGGTCATTTGTTTGGGATCATGTATGTCCTCTAGTAATGGCAGACTGTGGACGTTGTAATACAGAACATTTGACTTATAGCAGTATCTGTTTGATACACTTGACACTCATAACCTGTTTCAAACCTGCTGAAATCTGGGTGCACCTCCCCATTTACTTGGGTGGCCTTCAGTTTCTGCCCTCCTTTTTTATTTCTTTACTCTCTTCTTAAATGTTTTTTTTTTACTTTTTTAAAGACTGTTTATTCCTGTAATAAACCAGATTTTACAAGGAAATTAGTGTATACCCAAAGCACTTGCCTAATGTTTTCCATCCGCATATCTCAATCATATGAAGACTTGAATACATGTGGGTTTAAAATCCACTTTTGACCACTGAGATAATAGAAGCACACAATATTAAGATGACTGATCTAGGGTCAGAGTGAGGCAATGGCTTAGAAAGAAATTCAAGTCTCCCTAATTTCCCAGGTCTTATCCACAAAAGGCTGTTTCCTTTTACAAGAAAGGATTGGGAAAAAAAAAAAAAGTTTTATTCATTTAGGGGAAGAAAAACCACAAGTATCCCTGAGGATGACAATAAATTATTAGTCCAGACTTCACAGAAAGTTTTTATGCTGTATGATTTGCAACATCCAGCGAAATTCAATGATTACAGCATTAAATAATAGAACGAAATTAAAAGCTGTAAGCAATGGTGAGGGTGAAAGCAGGGTTTTAATAAAATATGGGAAGGAATTAGGCATCAGCAAGACAGGAAGCTGAAGGCAAAAGTATTGCAAGGGACTGGAAGTGTGAAGTCTCTTCACCAAGATGGTGAGTTTATATCAATCTGTTTATAATTACCCAAGTTACCCAACTGTTTAACAGTTACCCAAGTTGAAAGTTACACCATACATACGTGTTCATACAGCAACATGTTAAAATACAGCTTTATGTTGAGCCTGAGATAACTCCCTCTTTCCTTAATTCATCCAAATAGTTCCAGCACAGTTGTTGGTACTCTGCGTGACTAAAAAAAGAAAGGTCTTTGGGACTCAGGGCAGCTTTTAACTTGGTCAAAAGCAAGACAGCTGGAACATATTTTTAAACAATTTTTTTTTCCCCTATTATTATATTTCCCCTATTATTATATTTCCCCTAAATAGCTACTATTTCCAAGGGTATTCTCAACAAAAGTCTTTTTTGTTTCTCCTCTTATTTTAGTAACAGAACTCTTCAGAAGTAACAAAGTGATAGAGGAGAATAGGGACTGATGGAAGAAGGAAAAAGGAAACCTATGGTGGTTGATGCCTAACCTGTGACCCAGAGTAGTACACCCTTCCTGAAGCCAAGAGCCCTGTTTGTCCTACTCTTGCTTTTCTTCATACGCTGCATGCCAATGGCAGGTCAGATCCATGCCCTTGTTCTCTATATGCTCCCACAGCATAATATGCAGCATAATTGCAAGTGTTAATTACCCGTATAGCCACCAATGTTGTATACATATATTTGTGCAGCTGTTTAGAGTACACGCCAGTATGCATCAGCTGTAGAAGTGTGTGAATGGAGAACTAAGTTATGTCAGACATGGGACTCAAGCAAGAAACCTGCATGAAAAGAAACTGGTATGTGGAGTTAAATGCAGAGGACACAAAGTCCTCAGTGAAGCAATGAACACCACCCTCTTAGGTAGGGCACTGAACTCAAGGGAGTTAGGTTCAATTTTCCAGCAGTTCAGTTGTTTGATTCTGAGATGGTTATATAGATACATCAAAACACAGGTGCAGACAAATTAAAGCCCATGAAAATTATCTCCCATCTTCCTGTACAAAGTATCTTCATCCAATGTCTCTCAGAAACCAGTAGCTGCTTCAGGCAGCCACTGAAACTCCAGATGAGCTCCTCTGTCTGATCAGTTTCCTGGTGATGAAAGGCCTGTAAATTGGCAGAAGGGAGTTGGGAATTTTCCCCAAGAGCCACGTTTCTTTATTACTAATACTAGGTAGTATTTAATTCACTTTGGTATTAGAAATTACTCTGAGGCTTGAGCTGCTTGCCTCCGTCTTAATAGAAGGTTTCCCGTTGCCTTCACTGGATGTACAGCTGGCCCCAGTGCACAAATAGCCAAGGCATGTTTTTCCCTACTGACATTACTATTCATCCTCTATACATAGGTTGCTTTCATGACAAAATTCAGAAGGTGGTTGTGCAGAATATTGTTTGGGCACATGTCTCTGAAGGCACATGGAAAAAAAGCATTAATGAAGTCATATCCTGGCATCACTGATTACTTTCTCTCTTAAAAAATAAACTAAGAACATTTTCAGTACATCTGAAACCACTTTTGACCCCACTGATCCCAGAGGGAAAAGAGCTGGGGAAAACTGTGCCATTTCAAGGAAGGGCTGTTTCTGAGCTCTACCAGTACATTTAGAGAAAAGGTTACCAGGCCAGAACATGCAGCTGCATTTTGTCTAGAAGGAAGGTTTCCTTGCTAATGCATGCAGGCAATTATAATTAATCAAAATGGTTTGGGAATTCCAGACTAATCTAAGATCATTGTTGGACATTTTTGTGAAGACATGTGGTATGTTGTTGCACTTCAATTGAGCTGTAGATGTTTACTTGTTCCAGTCCTTCATCTAAGACCTCACTTAAAACATTGCACATGTTAGAAAAGCACAGGGAGAATAGCTCCCCCATATAAAGATGTTTTACATATAAAAAGGTTGGCAGCTTGAAAGGTCAAGTTAAGCGAAATATAATCCTTTTTTTTTTCTATCCAGAAGTCCCATATTTGGATTAATTTGCCCTAGAATGTTGGCCAAATGTCCTTTATTGTCCTATTTCACTTAAACATTTAAATATGTTTACAGTTATGAGACCTTATATGGATAAGGCAGGGTGAGAGACTATGTTTGGGATGGATTTTATTAATATGCCAACTTTTGAATTAAATACTTTTTTGCTTCAAAAAAGGGACAATAATTTCACAGTTGCACTTAGAGGAAGTATCTAATAGACATTAAAATAATAAACTAATCCTGTCCAGATTTAAAACTTGCTGTTTCTGCGATATTATGCAGAGGTCCAAAGAGGTCCGAAGCAACTGGAATATGTAATCACGTTGCCTTCCACTTAATTCCAACACATGCAATAATTTATCCTCCTTCTAAGCTGTGTTGATTTTTGTACAGTTGAGTTTTATATGGAAGCCACAAAGAATTCAGAAAAGGCTGAGTTAGGCTGTTAATTCATCAGTAGAAGGAAAATAAAATATATCATTTGCACAGGGAAAATACGTTGATAGCATAGCTGTAGAAATTTTCGTACGCTCTAAAATGAAGATTCAGAGTCACATATTTACTTGTACTTGAATACAACATAGAGACTTAAGAACTTACTTTTGCCCATGAATCGGAACAATTTACTTCTATCCTGCTCTCGTATATTGAACAAAAGTTTTCAGGAGCTCAGTGAATCCTCAGTCCTACAAATGAAGACTTAGAATTACTTATGCTTGCTCTAACAGCGGCACTCTCCAATACACCAGCCACATTGAAAACATAATTCAAATCTTTGCTGGCATCCTGCTCCAAAAGCCAGGTGTGAGCTCCACAGTAAGTTCTCCATAGTGTGTGGATGAGCGCCTGGGGATGGAGAAATATCAGAATCTAATCCCTGTGGACCTCTTTGTTGCATTTTATGGTGGCACTGTAACCCTGCAATGTCATCATGATACTGAGATTCCAGAGAGTGTTCCCCATGACTGCTCATGGTGCTCTTCAACCATTGCGTATCTTCAGAGATCAAGGAGTCCCAGGGACTTGACCCACATGCCACAGGGCACAGATTTACTAGATACAGCTCCAGGACAGATGGAAAGATAGATAGAATCTGTTGGGAGAGTTCCTCACCAGGCATCCAAATAAACTGAGCCAATGAAAAAAATCCATTTGTGCTAGCATGGATAAATAGCTGGCTGAAAAACAGGAAAAAAAAAGAGCAAGGATAAAATGTGGTGTTTCATGGTGGATGGATGTTACCAGGGCAGTCCTACAAGATATAAATTGGAATCTGTGCATTTCAAAATTGTCAAAGGTCATCTGGACAAAAATATTAAAAAGGAGCAAGGAAGTCCACAAAAAGCGCAGAATTATTTGGGAAAGTGAAATGCGCGATTGACTGCAAACAGCGACGGAAGGATCTCACAGTACTGAGAGATAAGGAGATAAAATCATAGATGAAATTCAGTGAAAATCAAAAATGAAACATCAATAAAAGCAAGTAAGGCACAAGAAGAGAGAATAAAGCAACTATATGACTATTTTCACAGTGATGAACTCTAAATTAGCTATTAGGTAGGGGAATTAGCTATTACAAATCTAGCAAGAGATCTGGGAGTCATTATGGATAGTGCTTTGAAAAGTCAGCTCCATAGCAGAGAAGTAGCAAATAGTGCATTGGGAATTACTAGGGAAGGAACTGAAAATAAAGCAGATAGATAGCATGTAACAGCTCCATTGTGTGTCTGCATCTTGAGCACTACTGGTAATTATAGTTAACATCTTTGGGAAAGTATATGCTAACACTGCGAAAGATATTGAGAAGGATCACAGGGAAATGAGAGAGAGTTAATAGGTCAGGACATTTCTACGTGGAAAAAGAGATGATGACAAAGCAAACAGTAGGAATTGCCTCTCTTATGGGGGCAGGAGAGGGGAGTGATAAATATCTCCCAGGAGCCTACAGAAACTCTAGGAAACTTTTGTCTCTCTTCAGCTGTCTTGTCCACAGTGATTTGTTTTTTCCTTTATGATAGCTTCTTGAGACATAGCATTTGCCTTGTAGCAAAGATGGAGACAAGAAGCAAGCAGAACCAAAGAATCGAGCTCAGACTGGGTTCCACTTAGTGAGCATAGAGCTGAACACCTGCCTCTTACCAGAGGTAAGATGCTAGACAGGGCAGCTGCAGTGCCGGGTTATCAAGAGCCAGGATGCTAAGGGTGGTGTGGGATTGAAGTTATCCTTCACCCTGCAGTGCAAAGAGCAACTAGGAAAGGGAGATCCTGGTCTCAAGAGGACTTCAGATGTTTTTGAAGGAGGGTCCTTTGAAGTTCTGGAGTTATTTCATAAAGCTGATATAAGCCCAGGACTGGCTTTGTTGGACACTGGCATGCAAGGACTAGATGAGGGGACAAAAATTACATTCCAAAAAAGGAGGGGGGGGAGCTGGTGGATGGGTTTTATTTGGGAAAGGTCAAAGAATGAAGTTATCTAGGCATATATAATGGGAAAAGATAAGGACAAAGAAGAAAAGAGGAATAAATTGTTAAATCTGAATACTCGATCAATTTAATTATGATGTAGAAAATCATGGATGGTACAGAGATGGCAAACAGAATGATTATTCAATATTTCATATAAAAAACACCCTGAGTAATAATCAGATGGCAGATGAGTGAGGTACAGTTGTACTAACTGAAATGATGAATTGACAGCATAATATTTTTGAGGTCAATCACTCACAAAGGACCACCTTGGAGCCTTAGTATGTTCATCACTGTTCATCAGCTTCCCATGTAGAAAAGCACTGAGTGTGAATGGGTATGATTTGTAAATCATAAAGCAGAAAACAAGCAATGTCTCTACACTATAAATTAGTCCTTTCTGGTTTCTTCTACACAAAGCTGTAGGAACACCTAATGTAGCTCTTAAAGTATGTTTAATGGAAAAAGTACCGCTTTACATGGAAACTCTCCATTTCAGCCTTTGAACAGGATCTCCTGCAGTAAAGTGTATGCTAATTCTGTTGCTAACACCAAGAACAGCAACATGAGGCAGTTGCATGGCAGACTAGGAAGAATTTAATTTGAAATTGAGCATGGTTTGGTTGAAGGTCAAAGGCAAAACTCCTTTAATGCTCAATGGTTCTCTCACTGGGGTATTTTCCTTAAAACAGGGTTAGGACAGGTTTGGTTCCATTGTCTTGCAAGGAATTTCAGGAATAAACCAAATGCTATAATGCCTGCCTGGGCATCACCATGTAAATTAATTCAGGGCACCTATTCTTGCAAAAGCCTAATAACTGTCAAGTTAATGAAAAAGATGATGTTAAACTAACCAACTTAAAGCTAGTTCAGCTTCTCTATCTGGACAAACCCAGGTTTAGTCAGGTGTTTTGCATGCTTGGGTTCATGGAGTCTTTCCTATTCTCTTGGTCTTTAATCTGTCAAACAATTAGCAAGCACAGGCTAAGAAAATGTTAGACAAAAGCTCTTACAGGCCGGTATATGTTTGTCTGAGTGACAGTAGCATTCAGAATCATCTCCTTGGATATATATGCCAAATTCTGGGAAAAAAAGTGCCTTTGCATGCAGAATAATGACACGACTATTTTTTCAGTATCTGAAACCACTGTTGTGACTCAATTAGCCCATTCAGATAAGGGGAGGGAGAGAATCATTTTCTTCCTTGGTGGCGCAGAAGTTATGTATTTACAAGGGAAGTCATCTTGAAAAAGCATGTGTTATCTATCCACTGCAATTTCCAGGGGAGACAAACTTGATTTATTTCTGCAATGTAGCTGTGACTTGTTTCCCCTTGAAATTCTTTAAAATAGACTGGTAAGCTATTAGTGCATAAGAGAGAAATAGAACATACAGTTAATGTCGAGATATATTCTTGCTGTATCAACTTAGCTTCCACGTTTAATTCACAGTTAATATGCCTGCGTATTCACTATTTTTTGATCAGAATTTGCCTGAGTTGCACAAAGCTTTTCCTTTTCTCTCTCTGTTTCTCCCTCCCTTTTCTCATAAGAATGTGGTTATACAGCAGGAACTATATTACAATAAAAGAGCCTCAGACTGAGATTCTGCTCCAAAGATCAATTGCAGCAATACTCCAGGAGAGCAAGCTGCCAACAACTGAGTAGGAAGACTTGGTAATAGGCCGTATTACTCAAAACATGACAGGAGAGAGGAAGAGCCAAAGCACAGATCCTCTACTGTTGGAGGGTGCAGCTCAGCAAACAACCAGTGAATGGAAAGCTGTTCTGCTTACCCTCTGCCAGGCAGCAATAGGAAAGCTGCTGGAAATGCTAACACTGCTTTGTTTTTTAACTAGCAGAAAGATTCTCCACAAAGGGATAACGTTTGCACCTGCTTTAACATAGATTGTTAGAAATGTAAATTATTCAAATGAATTCTCTTGAGTTAGATAATTCAGAGACCATGGAGAAAAATCTGCATTTTTCAACTGCAGTACCTCTTCATGAGCTGTTGGCAAAGTACATGTTCATAGCCTCCACCACTACTCTGAATCTCATTTAAACAAATATTTCTCCCACCTGCAAAAAAGCCACAGATAAATGTTGTGAATACAGACTATTTATGAAGCCCTTTCTTCCCATAAAAAGCAGATGGATCATATAAAGTTACTGCGGTTTTGCTCCTAAAAGCAATGTGACCCATTAAGAATGTTAGGATAGTTAGGAGAGAGTACCTGGCTCTGAAATGTGCTCAGAAGACATGCATTTAATTGCTATCTATACTAGATTTTGTTAATATTTCCTTGCTATCACCACTCCTCAGTTCTTCACAATAAAGTTAACACTTTCCTACCTTCTGGGATGTTGGCAACGATAAAGATATTTAACATGTTTAGGCACTATGGCATGGAGAGGGAATGTATAAAAGTGTCTAAAATGGAGTTTATTCTTCATTGCAACATACACAACTCTTGGCTGTCACAAGCACTTCCACGAAGAAGCAGTGATTTGTATTTGGCAGACAGGAGCAGACTGATCAGGCCGAACACCTTCTAAAATAAGATCTATAATATGTTGCAATGCATTAATTAATGCAATGCTCTTCTGCCTTCTTTAAACTCCAAGTGTAATCTTAACAGAAGTATAGTGCCAACAGATTTGTCTCAAAGATGACTATGCAATGCATTAGATACTGCACTGGAATAAACCATTATAGCTTTGGTGAATGTATATTGAATTGCAACACTGAAAGATCTGGTCTAAAGTTTAATTGAATGAATGTATACTTCATGTCTAAACAGTTAAAAGAAAGGTGCTGTCTCTGGCTCTATAAAATTATAGGAAATGTTTATACCAGGGCAGAATCCAAGAATAAAGTCTGGACGGTTTGAGATCCTTGAAATGATATATATTTCCCTAGTTTTTGTACAGGTAAGTTAAGATAATTAGCTCTAACACATTTTAGCCATAATATTAGAAGAGAGAAAAAAGGAAAATCAATCAAAAATGTGATTTTTTCTTAAATTGTTATTGTGCTTTAGATCAGTGACTTCTGCAGTCTAATCAATCCAAAGCAGGAATGAAGACATAAACATCTATGTCTTTGTAAATCACTTTCTTTGATTGATTTGTATTTTCTCTTTCTTGGCTGAACAGTGACAAAATACGCAAAACAATATCTATCAATTTCTAACAATTTCTCTTTACAGAAATGCTTCCGGGGAAGGGTGACCAGGTGAAGAATCTTCCCCTCAAGACCAGCCTATTGCTCAGTGGCTCTGATGTCCAGGTCCCCTTGGGCATGGTTTGCAGCTCTAGTTGGAGAGAAGCAATGCTGCAAGCCGATTCTACTGATAGTATATATCAGTTTCATTGGAAAATTCCTGCTAGACCAAGTAGTCTTTCTGATATGCGTTTCTGTGGTATGACAGTTTTCTTGAGCTGTGTGAGATATTTATTACAGTACTGTGTGCCCCAGAGTTCAGAGGCAAATGCATAGATCAAACTTGTGGCTGGTTTTGCTTCTCACAAACACTGACAAGGCAATAGAGGTGTAAGGGCTAAGGACATCGTGATGGTCTACACCACCCACTATCTGCCAAAATAAACTTTCCATGCAAATGGACAACAGGGAATTAAGTGAAGAAATGCACCATGGACCACAGCTTTGCCTTGGAGGGATAACGTTTTCTCAGCTAATTATACATCATTCTGCAGACCCATACACATCAAATACATGGGATTAAAATCTCAGTTAGCAAATGGTTTACTCACTTCTCCATACAAGTAAACTTTTTCTCTTTTGTTGGCCCAAAGAAAGGGAACTACTATTTTTCCTTGTAAAGGAAATGTTCTTCCAGAGCTAACTTCCATCATCAAAAAAGTGTCAACAATTTCATACTTTGAAAGGAGCATATTTTCTATGAAGAATTAAACCGGGATCCTTACCCATCCATACAAGAGGGTCCCATAGAAGTACCTGATCCTAGTGAGGCCGAATACATGAGCAGAATTTAGTTGCAGGTCTTTCTGATATACTGTGTCTTCCAAAAAGCTGCAATAGATGGATAGGTTTTGTCCCCTAGATGAAACACTGAGCATTATACTTCCTCTGTTGAGGCAGCTGATCGTCAGAAAATCATTTTCGCCAGAGGCCTGGACTTCTGAAGTGGATGGTGCTGGTGGTGGTTGCTTTGAGTTTTCAGGTGCCCTCCACAAAACAGGTGTGAAGGCATTCCTTTCTGCAGCCAAATCTAAGTTATCACCACTGTTCTGCAATGCTTTATTAAGTACTTATAGCACCTTAGCAGGCTGTCAGTGCATCCTTTGCTGCGCCAGGGACACTCTCAGGAGATGTTACTCAGCTGCTAAAGCCTTTGTGTAGCCAATTCTTGAAAACAATAATCCCAGGATTTTGTTGACCTGACTAACTTTGTGGCTTGCAGGAACTCAGAAATCCCCCATGGACATCTGAAATGTCAGCCAGAGGCATTACCTGAATTACAAATAAACACAAGCTTTACAGCAGACTATGCACTATTATATATTTTGTTGACTATTAAAAATCAATTGTAAACAGAAGGAAGAGGGAGCAATCAGACTCAGTTTGTTAAACAGAAAAGATCACTAGTAATTAGCAAAACAAAGTTCTCAAATTTATCATATTCTCGTATCTTGTATCTTTCAATACAAATGCCACACTAACTGAGAAAGAGACAATTTCACTTGACAGAAGGATTATTTACCAAAATGTACACTCCATGTATTGACTACAAAAATTCTGACTGTTTCCTGATTTCCATCTACTTATTTTGTAAGCAGAAGGGGAAGGAAAACACAATAACACAGATGACAACAAACAGAAGAAGAATCTTTTTAGGTTTTCCTTAAGGTGATAAAGAAATATATAAACCAGGAAAATACATACCAAGAATGGGTAGTCATACCATAGAATAAGAAAGCTTTTTTTCAGTGCCATGGGAAATATGAAAAGGAGTTAATGAGGCTATAGGTCATGGAGAGTTCAGCTGTCATAAAGAGCAGAGTGGTAGAAGATTGCCTGAGTTTAAAGCAGCAATACTAAACTTTAATAATAGTAAAGCGTTTAATACAAATACTGCCTTAACTAGATCTATAGTTACAGGCCTGAGCTATTGATCCATAGTATTATATTGATGCATTATAGCTGCAGGGGACAGGAACACCTTATTCCAGGGAACAGCCAGCATGCTGCCATGTTGATTTAGCTTCTTCCTGACTGCTGTGCTTTCAATACGTGTAGCTCAAAATGCAGAGAGTACATATATTCTCCATCTATTTCTTCTCTAAACTATCATACCATAGCTGATAGACTCATAGAGTGAGTTTGCAGTGTCAGCAACCACTCACGGTTATACACCCATGATGAGTTTTTTGGACTATGTCTTCCCTGTTCTGTTTTTCAATGACTCTACTACTAGCAAAAATAATAGCACCATACAGATTGATTAGGAGCTTTAAAGGAAAAAACTTCTATTGTAGCAATAGGTACAGGAAAGTAGGAGCATTGAGGTAATTTCTGAGTCTCAAAGCTTCACAAGTTCCCTCAGCTTTGAGCTAATGTGACACGTTACAAGACCTGACTATTCCATAAAGATATTTCCCTTCCTTCTTCCAAATCTGTTTTAAAGGATTGTAAATAAATTCACAACCACCCACCCTGCTCCTCTAGGTTACCGCAGAGTACTGCTCACATTGTGTTGATGCAGAAGTGCTGCAAACGGAGTGTTTAAGGCACAGATGCTCAAATATCCTGGCTTTCTGCAGCACCCACACACATGCAGCTCTTAGATCAGAGACATTATCCTCTCCAGGCACCCTCCCTGGTGGTTCAGCTGCCTCTCCCGCAATTGTGTGAGCTGCCCATGGAATCTGCAGGCAAATTCCTTGGACATGTCATCTCTTGAGTCCCCTTTCATCTGGTTGGGGATGGAGGCAGGTATTAAATCAGTGTTAGCACCCACCATACCACAGATGCTGGTGGGGAAACGAAAAGACAATGTCTCCTTTGTCCAGACTATAATTTCTGTGTTAAGACAGAACCTGTGTTGCTTCTTCACGTTCAGTCAAGTTCTTTGTCACAAATTTCTTGTGCTCCATCCACTGTTCGGGTGCCTCCAGAGACCAGGATAAACCTTTCTTGCCACAGTGACCAGCAACAGATTATATGTTAGCTACACACTGTAAAAAAAAAAAAAAAATACAATTTTGAGTAAAGTTGAGCTGGATTGCACTCCCTCTTCCAGAAGAGACAGGTCTTTCTCCCATTATCCCCAAACCTTAAGAAACAGAGAACATTCCTGAGCATCCTGCACAGACATAATTTTAACCTTGAAAGTGTTTGCTTCTCTGCATTGTGTAGCTTAAAACAAAAACAGTCATGATGAAATCTTTAGTACAAAGAGGATAGCTTTGCCTTGCTATTTGTTTCTCATATTTTCTACTGCTCGAAACATCTAGTTTTATTTATAGTTAAAATACCTTTGAAAACATCTTCGCAATTATAGTTCCACACCCTAAGAAGTTCATTAAAGCAGCAGCTTTTAGTGCAATAAAATCTGTGACGGAGTAAACAAAAATCCCTACATGAACTGTAATATGTGCACCATTGAACTTACTTACAGTATAAAAAGTAGGTATAACAGATAGGATTAAAGTAAAAAACAAAGGAACAAGAACAGTTTTCAATCACCATCAATTGCAGCAGCATAACATATCCCCACCTGTATGCTCTGAGCAGTGGTAACATGTTATGGAAGCCTTCTTTCTAGGTGCACAACGCCTCCTCCAGCCTTCCTTCTTGGACACGCAGAAAGTCTCACTCCTATGTTTACCAAAGCTCTGCAAAGCAAATCGAGACATTGCAATGAGAAGCATCTACTTCTTACCACCCATTAGCTTGAATATCGGACTCCCTAATGTGTTCTTCAGCCCTCTGGGTAGCAGCAGGTATGGCAAAAGCTCCCAGCTTCCATCCACTCTCTGAGAGGTCTTCATCAAGACAGTAAGCTAGTCCTCTCCAAACAGCTGAAGTAACAGCTATGCTGTGAGTGGTATGACAAGTCTCCAGGCAAGGATGGCCATGTGTAGCCATGTGGTGGCTGCTCCATCATTGTGGCCTGCGCGTCAGCCACAGCATCCTGCCTCAAAAGAGGAGTTTCTTGGCTTGGCTCTGAAGTGAGTTACCCCCCCCCAGAAAACATCCCTGAGGAACATGTGCTTGATCTAAGAAATTGACAGAGGTGTCCTGAGCCATGAAGTCACAGCCTGAGGGTAGTTATGCTAACCCACGCACGTCTCTGCTCATCACCATGAGGACCACAACACTCAGCAATGTCTTCACCATGCTACCACATGGAAAATGGCATTGGCTGTCTCAACAAATAGATGTATGGTAGGATGAAACTGGGGGAATGCTTGGAGATGTATAGCTCAGTTACCCAGCTTGTGTTATCTCCCTGCAGGCCATCATGGAACAGTGCAACAATGCACAGAGCAGCGCCTGACCACATTTCCTTAGGACCTATGTTGAAACACAGCAGTGGCACAACTTAGCAGTTGATAATACTTGCGTGCACACTACTCATGCAATAGGGGCTGCAGATCAATTAATGCAGGATATGCAGAAACCACAATAAGTGCTAGGTGTGAACATGCCTCAGGTTGCATTGGTTGAGCCCTTTGCCTGGCCCAGGTCCTTGGGTAGGTGTAGGAGGATGGTCCTACACCCTTCCTCCCCCACAGCTGCTCCTGAGCCAAGGACTGGCTTGTCACAGGGAAGCACAAAATCTTTTTGTAAAGACAGGGATTTTGAGACCTGAACTTGCAGGGAATTAGAAACCTAAATGTACACCTGAATCCAAATTTCCAGGGTGGGGGCTGAACCAAAACAGTGATGCGTTGAATTAGAACCTCCTTTAAATAGTCCCAACAGTTAGGGTTAAAATTCTGAGCAGCTTCAATGGTCTTACTAAACTAATAAACCACTAAACTAATCCTGCAGGTTGAGGCGGCAGGGATCTAGCTTCCCTGACTTTCTGAGTGATGTTTCTGAGACCTGGCCTTTTGCCCTGCCCTGCTTTCTACCTTGTAAATGTTATTTTTCATTCCCACCCTCTTCTCTCCTCCTCATGCTTTTAACTTACCAATAGCATCTTTTATACATTTTAAATCTTTAAACATAAAATTTTTGAAAACAGATTTCTAGGCTGTCAGTCTCTTATTGTGTCTGTCATCTCCTATTACTCTCTGTGACATGACAGACCCTCATATGAATATGATGCATTATGACATGACACATGACACCAGTTACCCAACATTGTACCTCATTAGAGGAAACTGAAAAGGCATAAACCAGGGGTGAGCCCTTTCTATTAATCTCTTGTTCCTTTTAGTACTGTCATTTGGATTTCATATGGTTGTTTCAGACTTTTCCCCCATGGTCAGTCTTCTTAACTGCTCTTGAGTATAGATAAGGAAAAAAAAAAAAAAAACACCAAAAAAACCCCTTAAAAGTTAAAATCCATCACACTCTTTTCTCTGTGAGCACAGAAAAAAAATCTTTTGGCATAGTTGATCCCTTCTTAATATCTGGAAGGAAAATAAGAATTTGTATATCCCTGACAGCACTTCCTGGATTTCATTGTTTCCTGACCATAGAATGGGTTCATTAGACTTACAGTTGGCCAGGCAGAAAGGAATCATCATGAAAAATACTGGGTTCATTTTTAACCAGTTTGGGAAAAACAAACAAACAAACAAACAAACAAAAAAAAAAAAAAACACAAAAAAAAAACAATTCTCAAATAATAGTAACATGTTTTCTGTCAAAATCTGCCAGAGAGAAAAAATGCAAATGCTAATGTAGGAAAGAAAGATTATTGTTGCTGCTGCTTCGAGTTTCTCCCTTATGCTTGATGAACAGCACCTCTGTTTTTTCTTTTCTAATTCTTACCTAACAAACATCAGCTCCTAATACAGCAGAATGAGCCTGCATCATTGTCCTGCAAAATAATGTGGAAAGAAATTGCGGTCAGTTTCTCATCTGTTTCTATGGAGCTCATAAATTCCAAGAACAGAAAGAAGATGCTAAGGTAGATATTTATTAGCCACAGTAGATAAGCCTCAGTCTGATTTTCAGTTTTCCCAGCTGACATAGCCTCTTTTTGTTGAGTGTGGGCATTCTCTGGGTTGCACTAATATCTCAGACCAGGCTAGCAAACTCCTACTCTGTGTGTGGTGACTACAGCTCATGAAACACCAAGGCTGTCTTTCTATATTCTATGAAATTTTAGTAGCAGAGAGGGTGAGTGAGAAATAGATGTTTATAAAACTGTAGTAGGAGGGAAATCAATCAATATCAGCAGCAGATTAGACATCCAGAGACAAGTTGCTAGTTCCTGCAGTTACTTCAAAGTCAGGGGAAATAGCTGCTAACTGTTGCATGGTCAGTATTTCCCACTAGATAGAACAGTGTATGCATAGAGCTCAGTGACTGAAGGTATTTCAGGATGATGTTATTTGGGTTCCTTGAAAACATTTGGTGTCATAAAGAGATCTTTTGTGTTAAAAAGTATAAAATATTCCCCTGGAGTTCACTGAATGGAACCAGTTGTGGCTGAGTCACCACCTACCTGATGAAGGCAGATATTTGCATCCCCAAAACATACATTTGGCTTACTTGGCAATGTCCACCTAATTGGACAATCTACAGATTGAATAACTGTGGAAAAACTGATACTAAGCTGTCTCATTCAGCCAGAAGGATTCTCTATTTGCTATGCTTATGTGGAATTATGCTATTTTGCTGTTGTACCTGAAGATGAATAAACATTCTTGCTCTTTTACATTGGCATTCCCTAACCTTTCACAAGATTTAAATTCATTTTACTAGAAGGGGAGAATATTTTTAGGATTGGGTATACAGTTGGATCTCATGGTCCTTTTACTGAGCTTGCTATTTCTAGACAAACATACTCTACAAAGCAGAAAGATAATTTTCTGTTTGTTAGCAAATGCCAGATATTATACTGCACCTCAGTGGAAGAAATCTGAGGCACTTACTGAGATTAGTGATAACCTCAAAATCCTCAATCAAAACCATTTCTGAATATGTGGTTGCATATTTCTGACTTCTTCCAGGGTAAAAAACAAAGCCCTGTAGAAAAGCCACTAACCTTTTTCAGTCTGCTGAGCTTTTTCTTTTTGTTAGCTAGGTTTGCCACAGAACTCCTGACAACTTTGACAGTCCATTATAAGGAATGAAAACTTTCTAATTGTGGGGTTTTTTCATCTTTGAGTGCCCCAACTAAGTAATAAGTTAGCTATATAAAAAGCTTTTTACTATAGAATGCATATTCTCCATTCACAATGGCTTTCTTTTGACATTGCAGGTGTTAGAAGCTATCTACCACAGCAGAGGCTTCACTAATGAGGTGCCAGTAAATTCCAGGTTATAGAAGGCCTCATCTGCGAAAAAATGCATGCATGGGCAGCTGCCAGCTGCCAAATAATCCTTCTGCAGGATCCATTTCCAGCACCACAGCCTTACTTCATGCAGGCAATCCATTTTGACAGAGGGAATGATCCTGGACAGCTACTCTATCTTACAGAGCCACTATCTTGTGTAACACATAATACGGTTTTAGATCTGTGGCTTTGAGCTGTTTAAAAAACTAAGTTGTTTGCCTCTTCAAGTATCTAAATGCACTGTGTACTTTCTTAAAATCTGTTCTGCTTCTACCTATCCTTACTAAAGACTTAGGCATCTAGAAGACAAAGTTAACCAAGAGGATTTCACTTCACATTGTTCTCCATTGTTCTCAGGTGCCACATTAGACCTCCAATCCAGGTGCCCAGGTGTTCAGGCTCCCCACTAAAGGAGCAGTTCCTGGTAAGCAGGAAAAGCTCAGCTAACTATCAACTGCCAAAGAGACAAAAGCAGGGCTTAAAAGATCAAAGATAAACCTCGCTAATTGCAGGTTAGAAAAACCCCATTTCTTTTCATCAGGATTTATGGCCTGAAACCTCTTTTGAAAGTAGGATATGTCAGAAGAGGTTCTGGGGGGGAAATAGTGGTGATGTCAATGGACGTAGTATTAGATGGTAGGTTAGCACCTGGGCAGGTGCACACCTTGATATCAGCAGACTAGTTTACTGGAGTCATGGAGAAGTTGACCAAAAAGGCAAATCTTTCTCAATAGGTTTCATTTCAGTTTAGAGCCAAACAAAATTTGTAGGGTTCTGTAAGTCAAAAAAGGATGAAAACACACAACTTAATTCCCACTTTGTCATTTGTTTGTTTGTTTTTTTTTTCAAAACTGGGAAGACATAAGCATTTTAGGCAGCTAATCCCACATCCATATCCAAGGCAGAGCTCATGTTTTATGATCAAAGCAAAAAAAAGTACATACTGTCCAGAAGAGGAACCAATTTCTAGCAAATCCGGTCCTTGCCTACTTTCTCTGCATTTGTTACCACCCACTATAGGCTGCTTTGGAGTGGTAAACATGCTGTTAGGCTGGTTTCTGCTGATTTGACCCTAAATTACCAGCTACCCCTCCACACAACACATGGGTTGGATAACCCAGCACTAGGATGATAATTCCATTTGCTAGAAGGCCACATAAGGATTAGTTGCTGCAGCAGTGCCTGAGCATAATGCTTTTGATCAGGCAAGTATTGGAGCAAGAGCTTAATCCATGGCATACTGAAGTCACTGGAAATATTTCCACTAATACAAATGGATTGAATCAGGACTTGCAAAAATTTTAGGCAGATATTACTCTTCAAGAATAGTTCCTTCGTTAGCTATAATTATATATATTGTTTAAAAAGAAAAAAAAAGAAAAATTAACTTTGAAAGATAAGTCATAGTATCATAGAATCATTGATGTTGGAAAAGGCCTTTAATAGCATCAAGATCAACTGTTAACCTAGCACTGTCAAGTCCACCCCTAAACCATGTCTGTAAGTGCCGCATTTACACACCTCTTAAATACCTCCAGGGCTGGTGACTCAAACACTTTCCTGGGCAGTCTGTTCCAGGGCTTGATAACCCTTTTGGAGAAGAATTTTTGCTAATATCCAATCTAAACCTCCCCTGGTGCACCTTGGGCCTGTTTTCTCTTGTTGTATCTCTTTGTTACTTGAGAGAAGAGACTGAAACCCACCTCATTGCAACCTCCTTTCAGGTAGCTGCAGAGAGCAATAATGTCTCCTCTGAGCCTCCCTTTCTCCAGGCTAAGCAACGCCAGCTCCCTCAGTTGCTCCTCATCAGACTTGTGCTCCAGAACCTTCACCAGCTTTGTTGTCTTCCTCTGGACACACTCCAGCACCTCAATATCTCTCTTGTAGTGAGGGGTCCAGAAATGAACGCAGTATTCAAAATGCAGCCTCACTAGTGCCGAGGACAGGGGGATGATCATGGCCATGGTTCTGCTGGCCACACTGTTCTTGACATACACCAGGATGCCATTGGCCTTCTTGGCTGCCTGGGCACACTGATGACTCATGTTCAGCCAGCTGAGACTTGCATTCCCAGGTCTTCTTCCACTAGACAGCTTTCCAGCCACTCTTCCCCAAGCCTGCAGCATTGCATGAGGTTGTTGTGACCCAGTGCAGGACCCAGCCCTTAGCCTTGTTAAATCTCATACAGGTGCCCTCAGCCCATCAATCCTGCCTGTCTAGATGCCTCTGTAGAGCCTTCCTACCCTTAAGCAGATCAACACTCCTGCCCAACTTGGTGTCACCTGCAAAATTTCTGATCTGGACAAGGGTACACTCAATCCCCTCATCCAGGTCATTGGTACAGCTATTAAACAGTACTGATCCCTGGGGAACGTCACTTGTGACTGACCTCATGTTTTTACTTGGTTGACAGTGTATGTTCTTTGCCATAGAACAAGTACATGTACAAGTAGAACATAGGATATAAGAGGCGAAACCAACTTTTGGTGTGTTTTAGGTCCATATATTTATCTCAAAATTAACATTAGGTAGTTTTATTCTATCACTTTATTGGTTACTTCTCAGTCTTTTCTTAACCCTCGGAAGCCTCATACCCTGACTACCAATCCATGACTTACATGGCACTTTCAGATCTTTCTTACTTTAAAAATTCATGCGCTGCTTTCAGTTACACTCATACAAAATGAGTAACTCCCTCTGAAAAACATTAATGCTAACGTCACTTTTGCAAACAAGTACTGCTTAGTACCACCTGAGCCACGTGCAAAAGGAGGAACACTGAAGCACAACTACCTTTAACAACTGACTTCAATATCTTCGCTCAAAAACTGTGGTGCACCTTACATTGTCAGTAGTCACAAGAATGGATTTATAAGAAGGTGGAGGGGAAGGGAGAACAAAAGGACCGTAGGCTCTGGTCAGCATAGCAAGTGCTCTTGAGCACATAAGGATAACGTGCAGAGTGTCCACCTATCTTATGGCATACCTGGCCTTTGGTAATACTGGTGTAAGGGGACTTACTGTGAGGAAGAAGGGATGTTGCAGCAGCAGGCCTGTTCAGAGGGCCTGGAGAACCCAAAGGATAGCTGAGTTTCTGTCCAAAGAGAAATTTAAATTTGTTACCTCTGTCCCAGTGTTGGCTGGGACCTACCCAGACCCTCCCCAAAGCCTTTTCCTTACTTCTTAATCACAACGCATCTGATTCCATCTGCTTGTTGGTGGGACGGAGGAAAGCAAGAGGCATCTAGGCAGGTATGAGGGGAGCCGGTCTGTAAGATCTGCCTCTTGCCAGCTGAAACTGCTTATTTTACTTTAAAGCCTCCTTTGAAAGAAAATGATCTTTTGCTCTTTGTTCTCAGCAAGGGTTGGGCTGTGACGCAGGTGCAGTGCAGCTCTAGCACCAGCTAAGCTCAAGGGCCCTAAAAGCAGCTCCCAAGGGAGGGAGCCCTAGGAAAACAGCTGAAATCCTAGAGGCAGAAAGAGGGTGCCCCAGGCTCTAAGTCACCTTCAATTTTAAAGTGGCTTATTCCACTGCAAAGGACTGGCTCAAGGTCTTCACCTCTTTTTAGCCTTTGCCTGAGCATCTGCTATATGTGGACAAGCCTGCACAGGGTTAGCTGGGTTACTAGAGAAATGAAAAATTCATTTCTTATTGAGGTGGTCTCTGCCAGCTTTATTTATCTACAAGGCTATCAAGGATGCTAAAAACAGCCTGAAGGGAGAAAATGAAACTGAGTTTCAAAGGCACATGACAATGTCTGTATAATTCCAGCAGGTTACCCACTATTCCTACATACCATAGCAATTTCTGTTCTTGTAATTCCCTGTATGTCAGCCAGATACCATATTATGAGCAAGGGAAGACTTGGGAAGAATTAGGGTGTCGTATGGAAGACAAGCACAAGCACAAGACTGATGTATCAGGTTTTATGTGAGGACGCGCAGCACAAAGCTGCTTTGAGCGAGGGGCCTGATATCATCTCCCAAAGACACTTCCCTGGAGTTGCCCCTCCT
The DNA here is from genome assembly GCA_009867235.2 of Psittacus erithacus. NCBI lineage: Eukaryota > Metazoa > Chordata > Aves > Psittaciformes > Psittacidae > Psittacus > Psittacus erithacus. The sequence continues at coordinate 4,666 of WYDI02013246.1, read as the reverse complement.
TGTGTGTGCAGGCATGCTGCTAGAAAACTGCAATATGCTCAGGCCTGGGTTCAGCTGACCTGAGGGTGGGAGGAAGGGAAGCTTCACAGTCAGACAGCTGTCACCACCTCTTCTCATGCCTGCTAGGTGCTGACAGGGGGGAGGACTGTCCCATTAGCCCCATTCTCCATAAACCTGCACTGGCAGGCACTGATTGTCACACCAAGACTTCATGCCTCCATGAAAAACACAATCCATGTTGCTAGAATGCTGTCACTGCCAGCATTGCTAGAAAACGGTTGTCTGGGTTTTTCCAGGAGCAGAAAGGCAGGTGGGGACCAGAGTGGAGTCACGGTGCACACACACACATCCCCCTCCATGCATCCCCATCCAGGTGTTCAGGCCAGGCGATCAGAGGAGCAGGACTGCAGGGAACTGCAGTTAAACAGAAATGGGATGAAACTTGGAACACCCTCTTGCCTCTGTTCTGACTTCAGCTCTGGCCTGGAACAGAAAAGCTTTTGCCATAGGAAGCTGCCTACCTAAAATGGACCAAAGCTTAGATAAGTTATCTCACTGATCTTGCCCTGGGTGACACCCACAGTGCTTTCTTGAAACTCCTTTGAACCTACAGTTTAATTGTTTCTTCTTGTGAGCAAGACTGTGAAGACTCAATTAAATGGATTTCTTTTTTGTTCACAGTCTTTTTCTCTAACTGGCTCTAGTCCCATTGTGGCAAGGTCTCAAATACTGCTGAAGAAAGCACACTGATGTAAAACTATATGTCACTACAGAATATCTTGGGAACATGTTTTAAGATGTAGATTTTATAAAAGCTTGTGTTCACTTTAGTTAAAATTTGGACCAAGCAAAGCTAACAAAATCTTTTTAATACCAGTAGAGAGGCAGCTGGATCCCAAGAAAGGGAAGAAAAAAGGAAGCACTAATTTACTGCAGTGCTGCAGTACATGCAATATAATCTATTCCCTCTGACATCAATCAGGTTTAAGCATGCTTAGCGCAGTAGGCTCCTTCTAAAGCTTTTGTATATGTTAAGGCAGAATTTACACTGGTTTCAATAGTAAGCTTTATTAAGATTAAGTTTAAAGTTCTTAAAAGCATAAGTAGAAACAATAGAACTGGAGAAAGAGTCTAACTGTAATCATGTCCAGAAACATTTGAACTGAAGGATAAATTAAAAAAACTGTGGAAAACAATAGCACATTACAATGGCAAAATCCATCAGCTGAAGAAAGCAGGGAAGACATGGTCAAGGCATAGTGCTTAAAGGATGTCCATAAGATACACACATACAGTAACAGAGAGTGACATTCTTCATGTTGTATCAGTTTAAAAATCCAGATAGATCTAGATATAGATGTCAGCTACCAGGACAACCAGGCTTCATCGCCCATGGACATCAGCACAGCCAGCACCTGTCTGCTCAGCAGGTTGCGTGCCTTGTGGTGAAGGGATATACATGATCCGCTCCGCAGAGCCCCTGCAGCCCTGTGCATAGGCCATGGCACCGGCAGCCCGCAGCCCATGGTGCACCTCCCACCAGGCTGTGCCAGCACATGGAGTGCAGTCAGGGGAGGCCGCTTATAATTGTTTGGTGCAGATTGCAGATGGTCAATTCATTAGCATCCATGCAGAGACACCCCTCACAAGGTGTAGAGCTGCCTTTGTCCCACTGCAAAGGATCATGGCTTGCTTGTTCTCATCTTTTAATGCCTCTCCCAGGGCTTGATCTGGGGAGGTGCTGAGCAAGGTCTCTTGCATCAAAGTAGAAAAGATCGAATTAACAGCCTTTTTGGATAGAGGCTTGAAAAGGAAATTAGAGACCAGGATTTCTGCATCGTAAAATATTAGGGACAGAGTGTATTAAATTGCTCCTAAATGGTGACAAAGGAGATCTGTTTCACTGTCTGTTTTACTAATTGTTTTAACTAAAGGATGTGTCTCTCTTGTGGGGTATTGACTGCTAATTCCAAAAGTACAAATATTGCTACTGGGTTACAATTAAGCTACTACACTATTTTTTAATGAAATAATAATCAAGTTATGTATACTGTGCTTCCAACATTTACTTGTTAAAAAGAGGCCTTTATACTGAGAGTGGTTTCATGCATTCTTTCACCAGTCAAGTCAACATTACTGTCTTTTTAAAACAGCTGTAAATCTCTTTGATTGGGACTTCAGGCTGAAATCATTCGTGCTGTGTTAAACTAAACTGTCTTATCTCCTTGGGTGCTATGCAGCCTCTAGCATGTCCAGAGCTGCATCTGCCCATGGCCTAAGGAGGCCAATATTTGAAAGCTATTAATAAAGATGTCTGGGGAGGAGACAGAGACACGCCTTTAACCCTCAGCGCAATGTGTTAGAAGAGATGACAGAGTAGGAGAAGCATACTTGTTCGTTTTCAAGGATGGGGTTATTTTTTTAACATGGGGACAATCAGTGCCCTGCAAAGAACCTATTTTCAAAAGAATGCAGGTTGCTGAACATCTGCACCACAGGACTGAAGCCTAACACATTGTCCAAATGACTTCTGAGGTCCCTTCCAAACCAAACTGTTCTATGACTCTATACAGGTTTCAGACTGAGTATGGGAGGAAAAAAAAATTACCATGGAGCTGGCCCCCATCGGTCCCACAGCAGGGAGACCCACACCTCTCCTGGGTCCTCCTGGCCTTGCTGTTCCAAACTGCTGAGCTCCAGCCAGAGGCGAGACCCTTCCATAGGCCTGGAAGTTTCCATAGGGCTGAGTCAAGTAGGGCGTTTTTATATGGGGCCAGGACTCCTTTTGCATGAGGGACTCCTGTCTTCCCCTGCAGGCAGAATCTGTTCTTTTGATGTTGAGGTGGACTAAAGGGAGTTTCAACCTGGTCCCATCGTATCCTAGTATTAGCCAGGAACTGAAGTACTACTGTGATGTGGAACATGTAGTTCCCCTGGAGACATCAAACTGCAAAAGACAGGTCGAACATCCAGCCTGTTTTTCCATTTACCCCATCTCAATGCGCATGATAAGGAGCAAGCCCTTGGTGAAAAGCCAGACTTTTGAGGGAAGTGGTATTAAAAGTCTTTAGGTTGCTGGTGACAGGTGCAGTAACTTCCCCAGCTATCCAAAAGCCAGGCATTTAAGTCTTTGTATGGCTAGCACTGAAAACTGGGGTACATCCAGAGCAGAGTTATCACATCCATTGTGGACTCCTACCTGGAATGGGCTGAGTTTCTTCCAGTGTGACGAGTCAACAGGGCACTGAAGACACAAGACTCCTCTAACTTCAGCTTCAAAGCAACATCTGGGACTTTGTAAGGGCAAAGCTCCTGACATTGGTCTCAAATGTACCTCATAAAACCAAGGTGGATGTGAGGAAAGGAAGCTGGGATATCACTCTAGAAAGCATCCTTGTTCCTGGTTTTCCTCTGAATAGGCTTTGTTGGGGATATTAGCTTTCTTGTTCTGAAGGTGTTGGTGATACGTACTGAATAAGCTGCAAACTCCTGCCCAAACACTCCCTACCCGTGCATCTCTGCTTTCAGGAGCTGACTGTTTCTCACAACTCACCAGTTTATCCATATGTTTCTCTTAGAGGTTACGTCCAGAGCTGTCTGCTGTGCTTCCTTCCAAGCTGAGCGACCCATATTTACCATCAGGCAGTCAGGACCATACTCATGGCTAAGGGAAAGGCAAACAAGTTATCGCATTGCAAGGCAGGGTATGCCTTTGTAGCTGTCATTGCTCATTACAGTAGAAGAAGGAAATGTCCCTCTTTCTTTGAAAAAAAGGTTTGGCCTCAGCTTTCCTTCTTGTCATGACCTTCTCTGCAGCAGTGAGAAATCAACAATCATAATTCTCTCTGCTGCCACAACTGCCTTTTTGATCTCCACAATACCCACCAAAGTAAAATAAAAACCTCAGGTACCAGCTCTTACAAAAGTCCTCAGGGAACACAGCACTGGTAAGATACAAAAGGCCATCCTTGCCCCTAAGAAAAGCAGCACCTGTCTCAAAAGAAAGGTTCAAGAATGGACTGTAAATTCTTTCAGAGACAAATCTGACAGTTTTTCTCACTAAAACAAACTCTATAACTGGCATTTGATGTCTATTTAAATTAAGAATTTCTCTGAGTTCTTGGATCATTTACGTATGTGAGAAGGGTATAACATATGATGAACTGAAATCACACAAAAGCCACAGTACCTACTTCAACATGTCAAGGTATTACCATGCAAAAAGCTCAGAATGATGGAACCTGCTTCTTCAATGCCAAGTCTGGAAAGTCTTACTGAAATCACTGCTCCCTGGAAAACACATAAACGGACTCACTTAGCAGACCTCCAAGCTCTGCCCTCACCCAAAATCTCAGAAATGTTGCACCACAGTTCATTTTCCTGGCCTCCAATATTGCCTTCAGCTTTTTCTCCCAGAACAGCCTCCTCTCTTCAGATTTTTTTTGCCACCACAGAAATCCCATTACAAAAAAATGAAGATTTCATGAATCAATGCCACAGTTATAATAAGTTTTAAAATCTAAAATAAATGTGTGACAATTTTCTTGCAATTAAATTTATCAGGTTTTTATGCAGACTTCTTATGGTTTTCATAGAATCATAGAATAGTTAGGGTTGGAAAGGACCTTAAGATCATCAAGTTCCAATCCCCCGGCCATGGGCAGGG